>JAGVVM010021024.1:0-16867 GCA_019149425.1 Psidium friedrichsthalianum | reverse complement strand
GGAAAGGATAACACAAAATGCGCCATAGTATTTATTGCACAATCAGATGGGGGCTTCATACTTAATAAGTGTGTCATAAGAGTTGATAAACAAGCCAAGACAAAAAATGGAATCACATGGGGCTCCAACTGTTCAAGTGTGGACAAGACGAGGAAGATGGAACTCACCATCGGAAGTGGAAGTTGCAGCTTCTTCTCGCTTGAAATGCTACTCATCTCTTAGTATTCACAAAGCAATCTTTGAAAGTGATTGCAATGTGTTGATTGATGCATAAAACATAGGGCCTTTGCCATTGGTGCATTCATCCATTCATCTCAGACTCTCATCTCCTCCTAAACAACGACCCGAGATGGAATTTGAAATGTACTAGTAGAACCTGTAATGTAGTTACTCATGAGCTTGCAAATTGGGCTTTTCATCATATAAGAACTATATCTTCTTTTCGTTTTAATGATCTCCAAGCTAGAGTGAAAATAGAGTGTTGTAGAATTGTTGGAAATATGGTGTGTTTTGATGGGTGAATGAGAAATTGTTTCTCAAAGAGCATCCTTGAGTTGGAAGTGGGAAACACTAGTCCCACATTGGAAAGAAAGAAGGCTTTCAAGTGCTTTATATATGGTTACACTCCTTTGGAGTGGTAACATAACAACAAAGTACTATGCCTCGCGCACAGGCGCAGGGGGGGTGCAAATCTCGGGCCTCAACGAAGGTTCGACGAGGGGCGCGTACGCACGATCTGCGTACACGAATGCGGACCAGAAAAATGGGTCTCGCGACTAGCCCAATTTTGCATCATGGCTCAACTTTCTTTTTTCCAAATGTTACGGATTTTGTAACGGCAAATGTTAATGGATGATTTTGTAACGATGCTTTAATGCGAGCTCAGAAGCAGAGTATGTTTCGGATGAGCTCAGAAGCAACGTTCAGATTCAGAAGCAGGTTCAGAACCAGCGTTCAGAAGCAGCTCGCGCAGGGTCAGAAGCAGCTCGCGCAGGTTCATAACCAGCGTTCAGAAGCAGCTCGAGCGGGGTTCAGATCCAGCGTTCAGAAGCAGCTCGCGCGGGGTTCAGAACCAGTGTCAGAAGCAGCTCGTGCAGGGTTCAGAAGCAGCTCGCGACGCTCAGAAGCTGACCATTTGTAACGTTTTTGGAATGTCATTACATTACGTCGTTACAAATGGCAGAGTTAATCATCCATTATGCCAGAAACGGCAGAATTAATCAACCGTTACACCGTAACAATTACAAACGGCAGATTTAATTGTCGGTTATGCTACAACAGTTACAAACGGCAGATTTAATCAGCCGTTATAAACTGTTACGCCATATTATTCCGGAATAATCCCTCTACTCATCTTATAAATAACTGGTTTTCTCGTTCTTGTTGATGCGCGCGAACATTCAGATTCTGACTCAGTGCAAAAGGCTTCTGTTCTCCTCTGTTTTGCTCTGTTTTCTGCTTATTCCCTACATTGGTTTTTCGATAGTGTTCAAACACCAGTTTCTTCAAGTTCGCCGAAAGCTCTGAGGTTCTGTGCTCACCTCCTAGCTGTTAACCGTTGTATCCTGGGAGACAGACGTTCACGAAACCTCAAGCACAGAGTTGAGGGAACGAATCTGTTTTAAGGAAACTGTGTTGAACACAGGCCTCGGTTTATATCTAGTGTCGATCTCACGATTTCAATTTCGTGTTGAAAAATCTGTTCCATTGCTTATACCGTTCTAGGAATTCTTTTACAAGTGAATCTGAATCGTTCTGGAGTTGATTCTGAACTGATTACCAACATTCTTAAAACAGATTCGTCTGCTTCTGAACTCTGTTTAATAGTTCCGAAGCAGAAACGTTTATTATCGACTCTCCTTCTGAACTCTTTCTGATAGTTCAGAAGCAGAAAGTTTTGCTGTTGATTCTTCTTCTGAACTCCTTCTGATAGTTCAGAAGCAGCATCTTTAGCTGACGAAACAGATTCTCCTTGTTTTCAAATGGCTACTGGGAAAGATGTTGTTCAACTTGGTTCTGAAAACCTTGGCCAATCTTCTGCTCCTGTTCCTGCTCCTGTTTCTGTTCACCAAGGCGAAAGGCCTGAAAAGTTCAACGGATCGAACTTTAAAAGGTGGCAACAGAAGATGTTGTTTTATTTAACAACGTTGAATCTTGCGAGATTCTTGACTGAGGAAGCTCCTCAGATATCCGATGGTGAAACGGATAAACAAGCCTTCAATGCTCTTGAGGCTTGGAAGCATTCTGACTTCCTCTGTAGGAACTATGTCATGAATGGCTTGCACGACTCTCTGTATAATGTCTATTGTACAATCAATACGGCAAAAGAGTTGTGGGAATCTTTGGACCGGAAATATAAAACAGAGGATGCCGGAGCAAAGAAATTTGTTGTCGGTCGATTCCTTGATTATAAGATGGTGGATTCCAAGACTGTGATCAGTCAAGTGCAAGAAATCCAAGTGATTTTGCACGAGATTCAATCTGAAGGGATGAATCTGAGTGAAACCTTCCAGGTGGCTGCCATTATTGAGAAGCTACCTCCTGGGTGGAAGGATTTCAAGAATTACCTTAAGCACAAGCGAAAGGAAATGAACCTGGAGGAGTTGATTGTCAGACTTCGCATCGAAGAAGACAACAGAAGCTCTGAACGCAAGAGGTTCAATCCCACCGCAGCTAAGGCAAACGTTGTGGAGCACAAGCAAGCCCACAAGAACAAGAAGGCCATCAAGCCGAAGCTGGGACCGAAAGGAGGAGTCTCCAAAACCAAGTTCCAAGGGAAATGCTTCAACTGTGGCAAGATGGGCCATAGATCCGTGGAATGCAGATTTCCGAAGAAGAAGAAGCATGAGACGAACATGGTGAATGATGTCACTCATGACTTCTCAGACATAAATCTCTCTGCGATGGTGTCTGAGGTGAACTTGGTCGGGTCCAATCCAAAGGAATGGTGGATTGACACTGGTGCCACGAGGCACGTATGCTCCAACAAGGACCTGTTCACAACTTTCGAACCAATTGATGGAGAGAAAGTCTTCATGGGAAACTCGGCCACGTCTGCCGTTGAAGGCCAAGGGAAGGTGCTTCTGAAGATGACCTCTGGGAAGGAGCTGACTCTGAACAATGTTCTGTATGTGCCAGAAATCCGAAAGAACCTGGTCTCCGGGTCTCTATTGAACAAGCACGGATTTCGTATGGTGTTCGAGTCAGACAAAGTTACTTTGTCAAAATCTGGAATGTATGTGGGAAGGGGATATGTATCTGATGGGCTTTTTAAGCTCAATGTGTTGACAATTATCAATAAAGATAATAAGTCTTCCGTTTATTTGCTTGAGTCTTCCAACTTATGGCATGGCAGACTTGGACACGTTAATTATGATACATTGCGTAGATTAATTAACTTGGAGCACATTCCCTCATTCCAAATTGATTGTAAACACAAATGTGAAATTTGTGTTGAGGCAAAGTTAACGAGATCATCGTTTCAAACAGTTGAAAGAAACACCGAACCCCTTGAGCTAATTCATAGTGATGTTTGTGATTTGAAATTCATACAAACAAGAGGTGGTAATAAATATTTTATTACCTTTATCGATGATAGCACTAAATACTGCTATGTGTATTTGCTTAAAAGCAAAAGTGAAGCCTTAGAGAAATTTGTTCTCTATAAGAATGAAGTTGAGAATCAACTCAACAAGAAAATCAAAAGATTGAGAAGCGATAGAGGTGGTGAGTACGAAGAACCGATTGGTGAATTCTGTGCACAACACGGAATTATACATGAAGTAACTGCACCCTATTCGCCTCAATCAAATGGTGTGGCTGAACGTAAAAATCGCACATTGAAAGAAATGATGAACGCGATGTTACTAAGTTCAGGTTTACCCCAAAATATGTGGGGTGAAGCTATTTTGTCAAGCAATTACCTTTTAAATAAGGTACCTCGGAAAAAGGAGGATAAAACCCCTTATGAGTTATGGAAAGGTAGGAGACCATCCTATAAATACTTACGAGTGTGGGGGTGTCTTGCAAAAGTAGCTGTTCCAACACCAAAGAAAACAAAGATAGGTCCTAAAACGGTGGACTGTATCTTTATAGGCTATGCACATAACAGTAATGCATATCGTTTTCTTGTACATGAATCGAAAATTCCAGATATACACAAGAATACGATCATGGAATCTAGGAATGCATCATTCTTCGAAGGTGTATTTCCTTGCAAATCCAATGATGGATCAAGTTCGTCCAAGCGAACGATTGACACTATGAATGAAGAAAGTCATGATTCTGATCATGAGCAGAGCGAGTCTGCTTCTGATTCAGAAGCAGAGCGATCCTGCTTCTGACCAGCTCAGACGTAGCAAAAGAGCAAGAGTGGAGAAATCATTTGGAGATGATTTTCTAACTTATTTGTTAGAAAAGGAACCACTAAATTATTCAGAAGCAGTAAATTCTTCTGAGGGACTTCTATGGAAAGAAGCAATTAAAAGCGAAGTTGATTCTATATTGCAGAATCATACTTGGGAGTTAGTGGATCCTCCTCCTGGATGCAAACCTTTAGGATCAAAATGGATCTTTAAAAGGAAAATGAAAGCAGATGGTTCTGTTGATAAGTATAAAGCCAGACTTGTAATCAAAGGATACAAGCAACGAGAAGGCTTAGATTACTTTGATACTTATTCTCCTGTGACGAGAATAAACTCCATTAGGATGATACTTGCAATTGCAGCATTGCGAAATCTAGAAGTACATCAAATGGATGTAAAAACAGCTTTCCTAAATGGTGATTTAGATGAAGAAATCTACATGGAACAACCTGAGGGTTTTATAGTTCCAGGACAAGAAAGGAAAGTCTGTAAATTGGTTAAATCATTGTATGGCTTAAAACAAGCGCCAAAACAGTGGCATGAAAAGTTTGATAATGCAATGATTACCAATGGATTTAAGATCAATGAATGTGATAAATGTGTCTACATTAAAGAAATAGAAAATGGCTATGTCATTTTGTGTCTTTATGTAGATGACATACTCATTGTCGGTAGTGATGATGAAATGATCAAATCCACTAAGAATATGTTGAATTCGAGATTTGACATGAAAGATATGGGACTTGCTGATGTGATTTTAGGAATTAAAATCACAAGAACGTCAGAAGGTCTTATCTTAAACCAGTCACACTATGTGGACAAAATTCTTGGAAAGTTCAATGTGAATGATTCTGGTATTGCGAGAACACCACTTGACAATAGTCTTCATCTATCCAAGAATAGAGGAGAGAGTATTTCTCAAGTAGAATACTCTAGAGTTATTGGAAGTCTGATGTACTTAATGAGTTGTACTAGACCAGACATTGCGTACTCAGTTAGTAAATTGAGTAGATATACAAGCAATCCGAGTGCTGACCATTGGAAAGCAATTGTGAGAGTACTTAGGTACCTACGATATACTCGGAATCATGGTCTGCACTATACCAGATACCCAGCTGTTCTAGAAGGATACAGTGATGCGAACTGGATATCTGATATGAAAGACTCAAAGTCTACTAGTGGATATGTATTTACACTAGCGGGTGCAGCCGTATCATGGAAATCCTGTAAACAAACGGTTATAGCCAGATCCACAATGGAATCTGAATTCATTGCTTTGGATAAATGTGGAGAAGAGGCTGAATGGCTACGCCACTTACTAGAGGATATTCCAAAATGGCAAAAACCTGTGCCACCAATTTGCATATATTGTGATAGTCAATCTGCAATTGGAAGAGCACAGAGTAACATGTACAATGGTAAGTCTAGACATATACGTCGTAGACATAATACCATTAGACAACTACTCTCAACTGGAATTATCTCTATTGACTACGTGATGTCAAAGGATAATATTGCGGATCCGCTAACCAAAGGGTTAAACAGAGAGTTAGTTGAGAAATCGACAAGAGGAATGGGACTGAAGCCCATGAAAGAATAAGTTGATATAAAGGAAACCCAACCTAGTTGACTGGAGATCCCAAGATCTAGGTTCAAAGGGACAACCTAATTATATTGACTTAGTGATGTCACTGTGGGGGTTTATCCCTAAAACCATTCCTCAGAAATAACAGTGATATTGTAAGGAAAAGGATAGCAATTTTGCTTTAATGATTCTTAAGTGGAGTAATCAAATTACTCAAAATTAAGTAATCACCTATGTGAGAGAGAAGTGGGGCCGCTTCAAAGGAGAATTGTTTGGGGCTAAATTCTTTAGAAACTCTCGCAGAACCAGGTTGATGTTCATGGCCAAAACGAACACAATCATGAGAACTGAAGAAACGTTTTGATGATTCCTGTGTGGAGTATATGGTTCGTTTACATAAGAAAGCAGGACAGTTCAAGGACATCATGTCTACTGGACAGCTAGTAAAGTAAATATACTTTCACAAGGGAAGGTTCAAAGGGTAACACCTACCTATCCTATGCAGGTTTCATTTGTCGAACACTATCATCGAGTCAAACTAAAACAATTTTCATTCATGTGGGGGATTGTTGGAAATATGGTGTGTTTTGATGGGTGAATGAGAAATTGTTTCTCAAAGAGCATCCTTGAGTTGGAAGTGGGAAACACTAGTCCCACATTGGAAAGAAAGAAGGCTTTCAAGTGCTTTATATATGGTTACACTCCTTTGGAGTGGTAACATAACAACAAAGTACTATGCCTCGCGCACAGGCGCAGGGGGGTGCAAATCTCGGGCCTCAACGAAGGTTCGACGAGGGGCGCGTACGCACGACCTGCGTACACGAATGCGGACCAGAAAAATGGGTCTCGCGACTAGCCCAATTTTGCATCATGGCTCAACTTTCTTTTTTCCAAATGTTACGGATTTTGTAACGGCAAATGTTAATGGATGATTTTGTAACGATGCTTTAATGCGAGCTCAGAAGCAGAGTATGTTTCGGATGAGCTCAGAAGCAACGTTCAGATTCAGAAGCAGCTCTCGCAGGGTTTAGAACCAGCGTTCAGAAGCAGCTCGCGCAGGGTCAGAACCAGCGCTCAGAAGCAGCTCGCGCAGGTTCATAACCAGCGTTCAGAAGCAGCTCGAGCGGGGTTCAGATCCAGCGTTCAGAAGCAGCTCGCGCGGGGTTCAGAACCAGTGTCAGAAGCAGCTCGTGCAGGGTTCAGAAGCAGCTCGCGACGCTCAGAAGCTGACCATTTGTAACGTTTTTGGAATGTCATTACATTACGGTCGTTACAAATGGCAGAGTTAATCATCCATTATGCCAGAAACGGCAGAATTAATCAACCGTTACACCGTAACAATTACAAACGGCAGATTTAATTGTCGGTTATGCTACAACAGTTACAAACGGCAGATTTAATCAGCCGTTATAAACTGTTACGCCATATTATTCCGGAATAATCCCTCCACTCATCTTATAAATAACTGGTTTTCTCGTTCTTGTTGAAGCGCGCGAACATTCAGATTCTGACTCAGTGCAAAAGGCTTCTGTTCTCCTCTGTTTTGCTCTGTTTTCTGCTTATTCCTTGCATTGGTTTTTCGATAGTGTTCAAACACCAGTTTCTTCAAGTTCGCCGAAAGCTCTGAGGTTCTGTGCTCACCTCCTAGCTGTTAACCGTTGTATCCTGGGAGACAGACGTTCACGAAACCTCAAGCACAGAGTTGAGGGAACGAATCTGTTTTAAGGAAACTGTGTTGAACACAGGCCTCGGTTTATATCTAGTGTCGATCTCACGATTTCAATTTCGTGTTGAAAAATCTGTTCCATTGCTTATACCGTTCTAGGAATTCTTTTACAAGTGAATCTGAATCGTTCTGGAGTTGATTCTGAACTGATTACCAACATTCTTGTTCATAATGGATCAAACTCCAAATTAGAATGGCTTGGGACCGAACAGAACAAACAACGGTAGATAGGCTATCTCATGCGAGAACACAGAATCAATCAACTGGGACTTTCCCATTCCACAGCGTGCTACTTGAGGGTGCGAAGTCCCTCAGATGATGTTGGAGGCATTTTGGAAGAGAGAGAGAGAGAGAGAAGTATGAAAGAAGAAAAATTTGAAGGCAGTGCTCTTAAAATACGAGGAACCTGCTTGGCTGCGATTAGCAAATTGTATAGGAGGAAAAGCAATAAAGCAAGCAGAGAGAAATTTCACAATAACTACAGTTAATTCTTATTTCCTTCCAAGTTCTTCCTAAAAGCCAAATGCTAAATAGAGATAATGGTGCAAATGATTCCTGACTTTGGAAAATCTTACTAATGGTTGTAATAATCTTGTGGGGAAAAGTACCAAAAAATCATAAACCTATGTATGAATACCAATTCAGACTAAACCTTTCAATTAGATCATTTAGTCCTAAATCTTTTTGCATTGATACCAATTCAATCCATCTTATCAATTGTTGACTAGAAATACTAACGCGGACGCCACGATGCCACATAGAATGGTCCCCACTAACATAGTATTTTTTAATAATATTTTTTCAAAAAAATTTGTTATACTTTTCTTTTCTTTTTTCTTTTTTTTTTTCTAAAACTTCGAGATTGGCCATCAAGGATAGTTGGCCCTCAAAAACCCTGGGTGAGGGTTCAGCCAGAGCCGCTGCAGCCTCAACCGACCCTAGGCGATGACTGACGAGGCGCGATAGCCTTGGGTGAAGGCTTTGCCCTCACCCATATCTAGTGAGGGCTGAGACCTTTTGTCGCGATCTAAAAATTAAATTTCTAGAATTAATGCATCATTAGGTTAATCGAACACGCCTTTAGAAAGATCAGAAGTGATCGTAGCTGTAATTGTACAATACGTAAAATTACAGCTACGATCATTCTGATCTTTCTAAAGGCGTGTTCGATTAACCTAATGATGCATTAATCTAGAAATTTAATTTTTTAGATCGCGACAAAAGGTCCAGCCCTCACTAGATTTTGGGTGAGGGCAGCCTCACCCAAGGCTATCGCCGCCTGTCAAGTCATCGCCTAGGGTCGGTGAGGCTGCAGCGGCTCTGGCTGAAACCCTCACCCAGGGTTTGTGAGGGCCAACATCCCTTGATGGCCAATCTCGAAGTTTTAGAAAAAAAAAAAGAAAAAAGAAAAGAAAAGTATAACAATTTTTTTGAAAAATATTATTAAAAAATATCTATGTTAGTGCTGACCATTCTATGTGGCATCGTGGGCGTCCGCGTTAGTAATTTCTAGTCAAAATTGATAATATGGATTGAATTGGTATCAATGCAAAAAGATTTAGGACTAAATTGATCTAATTGAAGGTTTATGTCTGAATTGGTATCATACAATAGGTTTATGAATTTTTTGTACTTTTCCCCACAAGATCATTACAACCATTAGTAAGATTTTTCCAAAGTTCAGGAATCATTTGCACCATTATCTCTATTTAGCATTTGGCTTTTAGGAAGAACTTGGAAGGAAATAAGAATTAACTGTTAGTTATTGTGAAATTTCTTCTCTGCTTGCTTTATTGCTTTCCTCCTATACAATTTGCTAATCGCAGCCAAGCAGGTTCCTCGTATTTTCAAGAGCAACTGCCTTCCAAATTTTTCTTCTCTTCATACTTCTCTCCTCTCTCTCTCTCTTCCAAAATGCCTCCAACATCATCTGAGGGACTTCGCACCCTCAAGTAGCACGCTGGAATAGAAAGTCCCAGTTGTATTGCTCTGTGTTCTCGCATGAGATAGCCTATCTACCGTTGTTTGTTTCTGTTCGGTCCAAGCCATTTCTATTCATTGATCCCTTATGAACAAGAATGTTGGTAATCAGTTCAGAATCAACTCCAGAACGATTCAGATTCACTTGTAAAAAGAATTCCTAGAACGGTATAAGCAATGGAACAGATTTTTCAACACGAAATTGAAATCGTGAGATCGACACTAGATATAAACCGAGGCCTGTGTTCAACACAGTTTCCTTAAAACAGATTCGTTCCCTCAACTCTGTGCTTGAGGTTTCGTGAACGTCTGTCTCCCAGGATACAACGGTTAACAGCTAGGAGGTGAGCACAGAACCTCAGAGCTTTCGGCGAACTTGAAGAAACTGGTGTTTGAACACTATCGAAAAACCAATGCAAGGGAATAAGCAGAAAACAGAGCAAAACAGAGGAGAACAGAAGCCTTTTGCACTGAGTCAGAATCTGAATGTTCGCGCGCTTCAACAAGAACGAGAAAACCAGTTATTTATAAGATGAGTGGAGGGATTATTCCGGAATAATATGGCGTAACAGTTTATAACGACAATTAAATCTGCCGTTTGTAATTGTTACGGTGTAACGGTTGATTAATTCTGCCGTTTCTGGCATAATGGATGATTAACTTGCCATTTGTAACGACCGTAATGTAATGACATTCCAAAAACGTTACAAATGGTCAGCTTCTGAGCGTCGCGAGCTGCTTCTGAACCCTGCACGAGCTGCTTCTGACACTGGTTCTGAACCCCGCGCGAGCTGCTTCTGAACGCTGGATCTGAACCCCGCTCGAGCTGCTTCTGAACGCTGGTTATGAACCTGCGCGAGCTGCTTCTGAGCGCTGGTTCTGACCCTGCGCGAGCTGCTTCTGAACGCTGGTTCTAAACCCTGCGAGAGCTGCTTCTGAATCTGAACGTTGCTTCTGAGCTCATCCGAAACATACTCTGCTTCTGAGCTCGCATTAAAGCATCGTTACAAAATCATCCATTAACATTTGCCGTTACAAAATCCGTAACATTTGGAAAAAAGAAAGTTGAGCCATGATGCAAAATTGGGCTAGTCGCGAGACCCATTTTTCTGGTCCGCATTCGTGTACGCAGGTCGTGCGTACGCGCCCCTCGTCGAACCTTCGTTGAGGCCCGAGATTTGCACCCCCCTGCGCCTGTGCGCGAGGCATAGTACTTTGTTGTTATGTTACCACTCCAAAGGAGTGTAACCATATATAAAGCACTTGAAAGCCTTCTTTCTTTCCAATGTGGGACTAGTGTTTCCCACTTCCAACTCAAGGATGCTCTTTGAGAAACAATTTCTCATTCACCCATCAAAACACACCATATTTCCAACAATCCCCCACATGAATGAAAATTGTTTTAGTTTGACTCGATGATAGTGTTCGACAAATGAAACCTGCATAGGATAGGTAGGTGTTACCCTTTGAACCTTCCCTTGTGAAAGTATATTTACTTTACTAGCTGTCCAGTAGACATGATGTCCTTGAACTGTCCTGCTTTCTTATGTAAACGAACCATATACTCCACACAGGAATCATCAAAACGTTTCTTCAGTTCTCATGATTGTGTTCGTTTTGGCCATGAACATCAACCTGGTTCTGCGAGAGTTTCTAAAGAATTTAGCCCCAAACAATTCTCCTTTGAAGCGGCCCCACTTCTCTCTCACATAGGTGATTACTTAATTTTGAGTAATTTGATTACTCCACTTAAGAATCATTAAAGCAAAATTGCTATCCTTTTCCTTACAATATCACTGTTATTTCTGAGGAATGGTTTTAGGGATAAACCCCCACAGTGACATCACTAAGTCAATATAATTAGGTTGTCCCTTTGAACCTAGATCTTGGGATCTCCAGTCAACTAGGTTGGGTTTCCTTTATATCAACTTATTCTTTCATGGGCTTCAGTCCCATTCCTCTTGTCGATTTCTCAACTAACTCTCTGTTTAACCCTTTGGTTAGCGGATCCGCAATATTATCCTTTGACATCACGTAGTCAATAGAGATAATTCCAGTTGAGAGTAGTTGTCTAATGGTATTATGTCTACGACGTATATGTCTAGACTTACCATTGTACATGTTACTCTGTGCTCTTCCAATTGCAGATTGACTATCACAATATATGCAAATTGGTGGCACAGGTTTTTGCCATTTTGGAATATCCTCTAGTAAGTGGCGTAGCCATTCAGCCTCTTCTCCACATTTATCCAAAGCAATGAATTCAGATTCCATTGTGGATCTGGCTATAACCGTTTGTTTACAGGATTTCCATGATACGGCTGCACCCGCTAGTGTAAATACATATCCACTAGTAGACTTTGAGTCTTTCATATCAGATATCCAGTTCGCATCACTGTATCCTTCTAGAACAGCTGGGTATCTGGTATAGTGCAGACCATGATTCCGAGTATATCGTAGGTACCTAAGTACTCTCACAATTGCTTTCCAATGGTCAGCACTCGGATTGCTCGTATATCTACTCAATTTACTAACTGAGTACGCAATGTCTGGTCTAGTACAACTCATTAAGTACATCAGACTTCCAATAACTCTAGAGTATTCTACTTGAGAAATACTCTCTCCTCTATTCTTGGATAGATGAAGACTATTGTCAAGTGGTGTTCTCGCAATACCAGAATCATCCACATTGAACTTTCCAAGAATTTTGTCCACATAGTGTGACTGGTTTAAGATAAGACCTTCTGACGTTCTTGTGATTTTAATTCCTAAAATCACATCAGCAAGTCCCATATCTTTCATGTCAAATCTCGAATTCAACATATTCTTAGTGGATTTGATCATTTCATCATCACTACCGACAATGAGTATGTCATCTACATAAAGACACAAAATGACATAGCCATTTTCTATTTCTTTAATGTAGACACATTTATCACATTCATTGATCTTAAATCCATTGGTAATCATTGCATTATCAAACTTTTCATGCCACTGTTTTGGCGCTTGTTTTAAGCCATACAATGATTTAACCAATTTACAGACTTTCCTTTCTTGTCCTGGAACTATAAAACCCTCAGGTTGTTCCATGTAGATTTCTTCATCTAAATCACCATTTAGGAAAGCTGTTTTTACATCCATTTGATGTACTTCTAGATTTCGCAATGCTGCAATTGCAAGTATCATCCTAATGGAGTTTATTCTCGTCACAGGAGAATAAGTATCAAAGTAATCTAAGCCTTCTCGTTGCTTGTATCCTTTGATTACAAGTCTGGCTTTATACTTATCAACAGAACCATCTGCTTTCATTTTCCTTTTAAAGATCCATTTTGATCCTAAAGGTTTGCATCCAGGAGGAGGATCCACTAACTCCCAAGTATGATTCTGCAATATAGAATCAACTTCGCTTTTAATTGCTTCTTTCCATAGAAGTCCCTCAGAAGAATTTACTGCTTCTGAATAATTTAGTGGTTCCTTTTCTAACAAATAAGTTAGAAAATCATCTCCAAATGATTTCTCCACTCTTGCTCTTTTGCTACGTGAGCTGGTCAGAAGCAGGATCGGCTTCTGAACTCTTCTTTGGAGTAGTAGGCAGACTCGCTCTGCTTCTGAACTCTGTCATGATCAGAATCATGACTTTCTTCATTCATAGTGTCAATCGTTCGCTTGGACGAACTTGATCCATCATTGGATTTGCAAGGAAATACACCTTCGAAGAATGATGCATTCCTAGATTCCATGATCGTATTCTTGTGTATATCTGGAATTTTCGATTCATGTACAAGAAAACGATATGCATTACTGTTATGTGCATAGCCTATAAAGATACAGTCCACCGTTTTAGGACCTATCTTTGTTTTCTTTGGTGTTGGAACAGCTACTTTTGCAAGACACCCCCACACTCGTAAGTATTTATAGGATGGTCTCCTACCTTTCCATAACTCATAAGGGGTTTTATCCTCCTTTTTCCGAGGTACCTTATTTAAAAGGTAATTGCTTGACAAAATAGCTTCACCCCACATATTTTGGGGTAAACCTGAACTTAGTAACATCGCGTTCATCATTTCTTTCAATGTGCGATTTTTACGTTCAGCCACACCATTTGATTGAGGCGAATAGGGTGCAGTTACTTCATGTATAATTCCGTGTTGTGCACAGAATTCACCAATCGGTTCTTCGTACTCACCACCTCTATCGCTTCTCAATCTTTTGATTTTCTTGTTGAGTTGATTCTCAACTTCATTCTTATAGAGAACAAATTTCTCTAAGGCTTCACTTTTGCTTTTAAGCAAATACACATAGCAGTATTTAGTGCTATCATCGATAAAGGTAATAAAATATTTATTACCACCTCTTGTTTGTATGAATTTCAAATCACAAACATCACTATGAATTAGCTCAAGGGGTTCGGTGTTTCTTTCAACTGTTTGAAACGATGATCTCGTTAACTTTGCCTCAACACAAATTTCACATTTGTGTTTACAATCAATTTGGAATGAGGGAATGTGCTCCAAGTTAATTAATCTACGCAATGTATCATAATTAACGTGTCCAAGTCTGCCATGCCATAAGTTGGAAGACTCAAGCAAATAAACGGAAGACTTATTATCTTTATTGATAATTGTCAACACATTGAGCTTAAAAAGCCCATCAGATACATATCCCCTTCCCACATACATTCCAGATTTTGACAAAGTAACTTTGTCTGACTCGAACACCATACGAAATCCGTGCTTGTTCAATAGAGACCCGGAGACCAGGTTCTTTCGGATTTCTGGCACATACAGAACATTGTTCAGAGTCAGCTCCTTCCCAGAGGTCATCTTCAGAAGCACCTTCCCTTGGCCTTCAACGGCAGACGTGGCCGAGTTTCCCATGAAGACTTTCTCTCCATCAATTGGTTCGAAAGTTGTGAACAGGTCCTTGTTGGAGCATACGTGCCTCGTGGCACCAGTGTCAATCCACCATTCCTTTGGATTGGACCCGACCAAGTTCACCTCAGACACCATCGCAGAGAGATTTATGTCTGAGAAGTCATGAGTGACATCATTCACCATGTTCGTCTCATGCTTCTTCTTCTTCGGAAATCTGCATTCCACGGATCTATGGCCCATCTTGCCACAGTTGAAGCATTTCCCTTGGAACTTGGTTTTGGAGACTCCTCCTTTCGGTCCCAGCTTCGGCTTGATGGCCTTCTTGTTCTTGTGGGCTTGCTTGTGCTCCACAACGTTTGCCTTAGCTGCGGTGGGATTGAACCTCTTGCGTTCAGAGCTTCTGTTGTCTTCTTCGATGCGAAGTCTGACAATCAACTCCTCCAGGTTCATTTCCTTTCGCTTGTGCTTAAGGTAATTCTTGAAATCCTTCCACCCAGGAGGTAGCTTCTCAATAATGGCAGCCACCTGGAAGGTTTCACTCAGATTCATCCCTTCAGATTGAATCTCGTGCAAAATCACTTGGATTTCTTGCACTTGACTGATCACAGTCTTGGAATCCACCATCTTATAATCAAGGAATCGACCGACAACAAATTTCTTTGCTCCGGCATCCTCTGTTTTATATTTCCGGTCCAAAGATTCCCACAACTCTTTTGCCGTATTGATTGTACAATAGACATTATACAGAGAGTCGTGCAAGCCATTCATGACATAGTTCCTACAGAGGAAGTCAGAATGCTTCCAAGCCTCAAGAGCATTGAAGGCTTGTTTATCCGTTTCACCATCGGATATCTGAGGAGCTTCCTCAGTCAAGAATCTCGCAAGATTCAACGTTGTTAAATAAAACAACATCTTCTGTTGCCACCTTTTAAAGTTCGATCCGTTGAACTTTTCAGGCCTTTCGCCTTGGTGAACAGAAACAGGAGCAGGAACAGGAGCAGAAGATTGGCCAAGGTTTTCAGAACCAAGTTGAACAACATCTTTCCCAGTAGCCATTTGAAAACAAGGAGAATCTGTTTCGTCAGCTAAAGATGCTGCTTCTGAACTATCAGAAGGAGTTCAGAAGAAGAATCAACAGCAAAACTTTCTGCTTCTGAACTATCAGAACGAGTTCAGAAGGAGAGTCGATAATAAAATTTCTGCTTCGGAACTATTAAACAGAGTTCAGAAGCAGACGAATCTGTTTTAAGAATGTTGGTAATCAGTTCAGAATCAACTCCAGAACGATTCAGATTCACTTGTAAAAGAATTCCTAGAACGGTATAAGCAATGGAACAGATTTTTCAACACGAAATTGAAATCGTGAGATCGACACTAGATATAAACCGAGGCCTGTGTTCAACACAGTTTCCTTAAAACAGATTCGTTCCCTCAACTCTGTGCTTGAGGTTTCGTGAACGTCTGTCTCCCAGGATACAACGGTTAACAGCTAGGAGGTGAGCACAGAACCTCAGAGCTTTCGGCGAACTTGAAGAAACTGGTGTTTGAACACTATCGAAAAACCAATGCAGGGAATAAGCAGAAAACAGAGCAAAACAGAGGAGAACAGAAGCCTTTTGCACTGAGTCAGAATCTGAATGTTCGCGCGCTTCAACAAGAACGAGAAAACCAGTTATTTATAAGATGAGTGGAGGGATTATTCCGGAATAATATGGCGTAACAGTTTATAACGGCTGATTAAATCTGCCGTTTGTAACTGTTGTAGCATAACCGACAATTTCTGCCGTTTGTAATTGTTACGGTGTAACGGTTGATTAATTCTGCCGTTTCTGGCATAATGGATGATTAACTCTGCCATTTGTAACGACCGTAATGTAATGACATTCCAAAAACGTTACAAATGGTCAGCTTCTGAGCGTCGCGAGCTGCTTCTGAACCCTGCACGAGCTGCTTCTGAACTGGTTCTGAACCCCGCGCGAGCTGCTTCTGAACGCTGGATCTGAACCCCGCTCGAGCTGCTTCTGAACGCTGGTTATGAACCTGCGCGAGCTGCTTCTGAGCGCTGGTTCTGACCCTGCGCGAGCTGCTTCTGAACGCTGGTTCTAACCCTGCGAGAGCTGCTTCTGAATCTGAACGTTGCTTCTGAGCTCATCCGAAACATACTCTGCTTCTGAGCTCGCATTAAGCATCGTTACAAAATCATCCATTAACATTTGCCGTTACAAATCCGTAACATTTGGAAAAAAGAAAGTTGAGCCATGATGCAAAATTGGGCTAGTCGCGAGACCCATTTTTCTGGTCCGCATTCGTGTAACGCGTAGGTCGTTGCGTACGCGCC
>JAGVVM010021023.1:0-17107 GCA_019149425.1 Psidium friedrichsthalianum | reverse complement strand
AACCCCCCCCCCGGGGGGAGGGGGCGAGGAGAAATAGATCGTGCCAAAGGACTAATCCACAAGGGAAAAAACTAGCCTAGGAATATAAGCACGTAGACTAAGATGAGTCGATTGCCCGTGACTCCTATATAAAAGCACACCTGTTAACGTTTGAGAATTTATTTCAAAACTGTCCGCTCTAATGATGAGGTGCGAATTGAGTTCCATAATAAGAGACAATCTGACCTCAAAGTGTTGCCGGAGATGACAAATGCGATATCGCCTTGAAAGCCGTGTGAATGCAGCGTATCTGCATTTGAAATACCTAGAGAAATTGGCAAAATCTGAAAATTGCCATACTCGCCCCGATTTATGCTAGCAATTCCATCGGCGTAGAGGGTGTCTAAGTAATTTTAGCCCCCCTCAGTCCTTAGAACAAATTGTTTGGCGCAGTATTCCGAGCTATTTATACGATCGCAAGTGCAGCCCAAAAGAGCCACATCGAGTGAGTTCACGGTTCAGCTCCCTAGTTTGACTACGAACTTCAAGAAATATCTTGTATATGGCTCACCTTTTTAACCATGTTAACCAGCTTTGATAGAAAATAATATCGATGTCCCAAGCCTTTATCAGTTCACAAATTTTACTAAAAAACAATTTTATTTTTAAAAAAACTAACAAAAAAAAAATACCCCCCCCCCCATTTAAATTTTTTAACCAATATTATTTATTTTTTTTTAAAAAAAAAACACACAAAAAAAAAAATGAAGCCTCAAAAAAGCAGTCCATTCGTTCAGTTTTATGTTGCTTTTTGTTTTTTTTTTTTTTTTTTTTTTAATCGCGGATGCCGTAGTGAATAGTCATCGAGCGATAATTATCTCAAGAAATTTCATAGGTCAAACAACTCTCTCTCTCTCCATAATTACGATCAGATTTTTTCTACCTCCTCTCTCTCTCTCTACTCTCTCTCCTCTCTTCTCTCTCTCTCTCCCTCAAATTTCGGTTATTCTCTCCCTCTCTCTCTTTTTTGCCCTACTTCCTTTTTTCCCCCAATAACAATTTTGTTTTATTAAAAATTACTCTTCATAAGCGAGCACCACCACAGAATATCTGCCACCCACTTAATCTGACGCTGTCGGGCAAATCCCGAACCAACCATCTGCGAATCATCGCGATTTTCGAGATATGCTCGTAGATTCATAATAGTCTTTAGTTCATATTCCAAACTTGAATTACTTGCGATCGAGGTCGTTTAACCTTTTCAAATTTGCATTAGCCATTTTCCCCCCCCATACGACAAACCTGTTATTATGTTACCCGAATTTGAACATATAGCTCATGTTGAATATGTATAACCCAACGGACCCCTAGAGCCCCATTTTGTATGCTAGGAAAATATTTATTTTCAAACTCGCAGAACCACCCCGTCCACCCCTTGAATAGCCCTAGTTTTCTTGGCTTTGCCGATTCTGCCGCCACCATCGTGCTTCGTCGGTCGCCGCCGTGCGCCCACGCTTCCGTCGCCTCTTCAATTCCTGTCAGCCCGATTAGGTAAGTTAAACATCTATGTCTCGATTAGATATTGTACACGCCATGGACTAGTCTCTAAGGGCCCGATTCGAGTAAAATTGGTCAAGAAAAATTGCCGGAATCGGCGTATTGAGCAAATGAATTCTATAGAGGCTGAGATATGCTGTGGATTTGAAATATGTGGCTGCCGTGTTGGAATAATGGCTGTTTGTGGTGATTGGAGTGGGTTCTATAAGTTTCGGGTACCGAAAAAATGGATTTTGGGATTTTTATTCAAAACGAGCCAAATAGTATTTTGAAAGTTACTGTTCACGACCCACGAACACTGTTCAGTGCTGTCCAATTTAATTATGATTTGGAAATGACAAGTTTTGTGGGTTCCGTGTGGTTCGAATACCGAAAAATATATTTTTGGAGCATTTAATGCAAAATCGGGCCCCTAGCAATATCTTATATTACTATTTCAAATATTTGGGGCCCGTGTTCATATTCAAAATATATTTAAGGATTATCCACGTATGTTTGAAATTAATTATTTGGTCAGTTTTCGGTCCTACATGAGAAATTGGGCATTCTGAATAAAATTGGGTACATAAAACAAATTGATTGGCTTGGCCATTGTGTCTGCCATGTGGATTGATATATTTGGGCACATGTTTTGAGTTGTGGCCTAATGTACTTGGTCAAGGTTTTTGCCCAATGAAATTGGCATTGTTTCATATGCTTGATTGAATATTTGATTGCACTAAATTGTGCATGCTGGCTTGTGTGTTAAATTGTGACACGACGGATATTGACATTGGCATTATTATATTAGCATGAAGGGCTAGAGTAATGGATTTCGCGTGTGAAAGTGCGTGAATTGCAAATCGTTGTGACTTAGCATAATATGTAGCCATGAAGTCACTTGACATAAAATGTAGCCATTAGCATAATATATAGCCATGGAGGATGGCCCTGAGGTGCCTATACGATACGGGAAATTGCGAGAGATAAGTGTGCCAACCTGAGTGTCTTTATGACACGGGTTAAGGCACAGTGCGCCCTGATGCGTTTGAGCGGGGTAGCTAAAGCAATAAGTGCCAACCTAAGACGTCCCATACATAGGTTGAGACACAAACCTGATGCGTACGATACGCGGGTCGCGACCTGATGCGCCTATATGACGCGGGTCAAATTAGCTGTTAAGCCAAGATTCAAGATTGAGTGTGCATGCATATACGATTGCATCTTTGTCCTGGATTGGACGTGTTATATTTATATATGCTTACCTATTTTGAGTTAAGCTTGGATTGGCCGTATACCCTTTGATATGTTGTTTTTGTGGTCTTGGATTAGACCTGAACTGTTTTTTTTTTTTTATATAAATGGCCATTTATTGCGAGTTTTCTGTTGGTCATTATCCCTTAATCTTTCTTGGCCATGCAATTTAAAGTTGATTCTGCGGTTTGACGTGCATGGATGAGGCATGGAGTTGGGTCTGAGAGTGTTTGGTATTTTGAGAAGGGATTTAGAGGTTAGCTTGCTGAGCTTTGTTCTCATAGGTGATTACCCTTATTTTTCAGACCCCCCGTCCCAACAGTGAATGCAATACCGGGTAAAATAGAGGGATCCCGAAGGAAATTGATCTAGAGACTCAATATTTCCATGGACCAGATGGGGGGGACGGATGATGATGAGTAGGGTTAAGGTAGAAGCCTTTAGTAGAAATTTGTATGGTTTGCTCGCTATTGGAATGAGAATCTTGCTGACTTATAGCCTTTTGTTGTAAAGATCGAGCAATGAGTTGTCATGAGGTAGCGAAAGTTTTGAAGTGTGTATATATATGTGTCGTCACCCAGCGGTTATATGTAAAAGAGTTTGATATATAAAGATGTGGTTGATGCATCTTGGATGGGACTATCTCTCTCTATACCCTTTCTACGTATGTGTTTAGAGGAGTTCGTTTTCCGTTGTAGCAGGAACTCTGAGGTCGTTTGGTTACGACGAGTTTTCTTAGGTCGTCGTGTTTGTCAACCATTCGATCGTACAGGCAAAACAGGGATGTCTCGTGACTCGTGGGTTCAGGGCGTAATAGTAAGCCTGCTGAATAAAACATCATAGCAATCTCACAATCTAAATGTTCCTGTTGAGTCATGTTGAACGCCTTCTCAAGTGATCTTCCACTCCCACTCCCACTCCCGATCTTCCTTTTTTTGAAATCAAAGCATGAATTCATCCCACCACTACCTCCATCAATTGAAAAATTAGCAGGAGGCAAAGGTAATACTTCTATGCAAACTACTCATTTCTAGTATTGACATCTGCATCTAATCTTTCCATTTCCAAAAGATCTTTCTTTTCAACTTTTTCACATTTTCCAATCATTTTCCACTTATCATTAACAAATGGGCCATAACTGTCGTGTATGAACTCTTATTTCCAAGACAAAATCCCCTTAGCATCGCCATGATTAGCCAACCTTGTAGTATATCTCCATAATGGTTTATTGAATCTTCATCGCTACAAGGTAGATGGTCGTACACTAGAAGTGCTACTATCCATGCTTGAAGAAGTTATTCTACAAAAAATACAATTATAAGAAACAATAATATACTACAAAACAAGTTATGGACAACAAGATATTCAAACACCATAACTCATCCATGAATACGGGTGGTCAAGTGAAAGATAAGCAAACATGGCAATGGCATTGTTAAAACACATTGTCGCGACCCACCCGAAAGAAATTATTTCGATATGTGAGGGATATTGAATAGGTTATTAAATTGACTAACCTAACACGGACTCTCTCAAACCCAAAACCAATCGCAACTTTGATTTTTGTTCAAATGTTTTAGAATTTGGAGTCGCCACTAATCATTTTTTGGTAGGCTGATCAAACACCTAAATAAATTAAGGGAGAATTAATTTATTCTGCCGAACCAAACAAAATGAGGTCAAAGACTTGGTATGCTAGATCACTCTAACGCCTTTTCAGTATCATTTTATTTCATGAAAACTCATTTGGGATGATTGGGAAAAATTTGGATCAAACTGACTAGAAGGTAAAATGGTCATTTTTCAAGAATCGGGAAATGGAAACAGGTCAAACCAGTTGAATGTAGTCATTCTTTATTTCTCACAATTTCTGAGAATTTTTTTAAATTATTTCTCTAATTTTCTGGAGACAATTTGCCCATGAGGGGTAAAATTGTCATTTAAAAAAGATCTGAAAGAAAATTCTTCAAAAATAGGACTGACAGTCGAAATGGCCTATTTCCTAGTTTTTGAGATTTTTCTGAATTTTTTTTTAATTTTTCCCCTTTTTTATTTTTCTTATTTTTTTATTTTTTTAAACGCAGACCGGGCCTGGTCCAAGAACTTAGCCCGGACAGAACAGAACCCAAGCCTTCACCACTCGGGCTCTCGCTCAGACTGGACTCAAGATATGAGTCAAGTGCATGGACTCAAAGCTAAAGAGCAGATTAGGCCCAACCCAGTTTTCTACTACTCACTCGAACCAATCCAGGCCCAGAAAACTCCTAGCCCATCTTGCAAAGGACAGCGCAGCGTGTGCACTACCTGACGGCCCTCGCTGTACACACTTCCTTGTTAAATCTATATCACCTCATTTTTTTTACTTCTTTTTGAGGTCTTCTCGTACGCGAGTTCTTTTCTCACGAACTTGCATCGAGAGCAAACTAAGGATCATGCTCGCTCCATCAAGATCACCGAAAGAGACAAAAAGGAGCTAGTAAGAAGACTAACCTGTTGGTCTATAAAACTTAACAATGCCAATTCGTTTGCCGCCGGGTCTTGTTCGTCACGTCGTCGCACCGTTGGAATCCGTTCATGCATCCCCGCATCATCGGGTCTGCTCGCAAATGGCCACTGGTTCGGGTCATCTCAACGCCACTTCTTCGGACTGCACTCGTTTTTCATTGCTGGTCTAGCACGTCGAGGG
Organism: Psidium friedrichsthalianum; assembly: GCA_019149425.1. Classification (NCBI taxonomy): domain Eukaryota; kingdom Viridiplantae; phylum Streptophyta; class Magnoliopsida; order Myrtales; family Myrtaceae; genus Psidium; species Psidium friedrichsthalianum. The sequence goes on along the minus strand of JAGVVM010021023.1, from coordinate 11,652 downwards.
TCATTGTAGAGGCATAATGGAAGGGTAGAAGTTGACGGTGAAAGGAGTTCCATTATCGTAGAGGAACCTGGCGACTTCCAACATGAGATCGTAGATGTCTTGGTGCTCAATCTGGCTTTCACTACAGCTGCCGGATGTCCACTCCATTGGAGGAGATGTGCGAAGAGAGATTCTTCGCGACCCAATCCTCCGCCGCCTCGATGTTGCTCGCCAAAACAATTCATCGAAGGGGACGTCCTCTGCACCATCAGCATCATCAAGACCATCAAGCATTTGCTCAACATGAGCTTCAAGACAAGCTGCCTGCATCTCCCATCGAGCTGCAGCATTTTCTGCGTTCTTTCTAATAACATGAACAGCACCAGCAATCCCTTGGGCACCGTTAGCTTCTTCACCATTAGCCTCATCAGCGAAATCTCTATTAGGTGGTGCCACAGGTCTTCTTGCAGCCCTGGCACCGTTTCGGTGGTGGTCCAATAACAACAATTCATTGACAAACTTTGGTGCAGACCTTCAACAAAAAGAACGTAGACTTCCAAATATTGTGATCGTCATTTCCATTCAAATAGGTGTGGAGTCGACAACGTCAAAGCAACAGGCCAATACAGCGGTGCTTATGTCGCTCCATGCAAGAATCATCGGAAGAAAAGGCAAGAACGTCATGAGTGCAGCGAACTCAGAATAGTGGCATCGTCGGAGGTAGCAATAACATTTACACCAACAATTGTCTCCACAGGATAGGTGGGCGGTTGTCTTGTCATTACGACTCGGAGGCACATTGACAAGGCTCTGATGATGAGCAACATTACGGGCCAGCTACATTGATATCTGGAGCAACCCACCTCTTTGATATTGATCCCGACGTCAAGACAGGCACGATGGATCCGAAAACACCAATGGGAACAAATGGCGTATCCTCAAAAGCTAGCTGACCATGGACTTCATCCACAATTACCATAATCCCAAGCTTCCTTGCTGTTTAGGCAACCTTCTTTTGATACTGGTAGCTGAAGACGCTTCCACAAGGATTGCCAGGATTGATGATAACCATGGCAACGTTACTCTCGTCTGCAAGAGCCTCAATACCCTTAAGATCAACCTCCCAACCATTATCTGGAGGAAGATCGAAGAACTGCGTCTCAAGATGGCTATATGCAGTACGTGCGTCGTAGCATGGGAACCCAGGCCTTAGGAGCAAAATATTGGCCCCAGGGCGAGCGAGAACTGTTAATACAGCTTCGATTGCTTATTTGCACCCAAGTGTCAGATGGACTCCTCTGGTGATAATTTGAACGGGAGATCACGAGAGAGATGATCAGCAACAGCCCTCGGGGCGGAAGAATACTGACGGTCGGACCGTAGCAGTTGAACTTGGAGGAGCGGACGGCGTCGACAATGGCGTGCTCGACAACGGGCGTCGTGTAGAAGCAAGGGAAGTGGGAAGGATCGCCGTGGCCAAGCGGGACCACGACGCGGTCGTCGTCCTCGTTGAGATTATCCATCAGCTCGCAAGGTATGCGGCGGATGATGATGACATGGCGGTGAACCCCTCGTTGCTCCGGAACTTCTAAACGGCCTCCCGTTCTCCATTCTTACTTTGTCCTTTTGTCCTCCCATTTTGGGAGTGTCCGTAGTATATTTTTTTTTAGGTGAAAGGTGGGAGAGATTGTCTTCCCTTTTCGTTGGAGCCAGGCTCCTCCTCTTTTCTCTCCTTGACCTCTCTTTTTTTTTTTTCTTGCTCCTCTTTTTCTTTCGGTCGGGTGCCCACCAAAACCTCATCCAACTTATCTGCTCGCCTGGCCTTTCCCCCATCTCCCCCCCCGTGGATCTGGTATGTTTCCTCCATTATAATCTTTTCACCCCCACTTCTTTTTGTTCCTTCCTTTTTGTTGAAAGTCCTACTTCCACCGAATGGTCTGCCACCCCCTTCTTTTTTTTTTTTTGCCAATCGACCCTCCATTTTCTTTCGGCCGAGAGACGTTTCTTTCCACTTTTGTAGTGCGAGTGATGATGCAGAGAGGTCTCACAGGAACTTCTACGCTGGTATCTCGAGGGTACGAAACAATTCGACCCAAAAGACCATGGCTAAAGACTTGCAAGCACGAGGCCAACAAAGAAAACGTCCCAGGCTCCACCATTATCCAAATGTCTGCAGCATATTGGGGCGAAAGAACAAATTCATAAGAGAGCTTCCCGATTTCATGAAGTGCTTCATCCCAACCTTCTACAAATAGTGGCGCCTTGTAGAGGCTGAAAAACTCTGGTGCTATCCTCCTTGCATCATACCATGCACAACGACTCACCACTTGAGTGATCTCAGTACAATGCCCTCAATTACAATATTGAAAGAATTTGATGACGCCTGAACCTTTCGTGCAGCCCTTAAGCAAGCTAGCTGCCAACTTCCACCTTCTCTTTTTTTATTTTACTTTCTTTTGGTGGTGTCCCCCCGATGAAGACTTGCCCGAGAGAGAGCTCTCACTTTCTTTCGGTCCTTTTTCTCTTAATGATACCCTCTCTTTTTTGTTCCCACTCACGTTGCCGACAAATTATGTGCTGTTATCGCCACCACCGAAAGGAATTAGAATATGCCTTCAGTGCGCAGATCCTATCATATCTTAAAAGTAGTGAATGCATCAGACGCAACATCAAAGTTAGGCAACTCCACAATTTAAAGAACAATTCAAAGCTCGCTGACTCCCAAATGTACTTCGCAAGCGTAGGAAACTTGATGCACTCCCTCAACATATTTCCACAGTTCAATGCAATTTCCTTGTCATCATAGCTTACAATTAGAGAGTTAGCAACTCGAAAAGGTTCTCAAGATATTTCACACAATAATACGTGGAGCCAACCCTTTGTTTTTTTAGCAATATGGCCCAACAATAGACCAAATCCTTTCTTGCTTCCCACCCTAGGATATGCAAGTTGTATCCTCTCTACATATTTCAGAAGCAAGCTGGGAAATTTGATCGACATTAGGCTCAACCTCCCCATCTCCACTGAAAGTTTGACCAACTGACCCCGACACCACGTCCAAATATGCTAATTCTCGAGAACATCATGCGAAATCGATCATGCATGTTCAACTGGCAAGTCCCACGAACGCGACAACGCATTACGGAGCAACGCTTTAAATGATAGATTAAATTCAGAAAATCAAACGCAACAACGGAAAGTGCACCGTCAGACCTTTGAAAATTTGGACTATCAGAGGACAATATCACAACTCCAGAAATACAAAAATCGAAAATTACAGAGCTAAGACTGAATTTTCTATAATTTTTCAATTAGCCTGAAAATGAGATTAACAAAATAATTCCCGATTCCAGATTAATTTTTACAGATTTCTTTGGCCAAAATGAAGAGAAAATTAAGAGAAAAACACTGACTATTTTTTCATATTTTTGTGGCCTTAAATGCTAATTTTCTTCTAATTTTCGGGTGTTTTGTATTTTTTTGAAAAATATTTAAAAAAATACAAAAAATATAAAAAATTATTTTTTATTCAAAAATGGTTGCCTAGGCTTGGCCAAGGCTTCCAAAGTTGATTTTTTCGATTTTCTCATTTTTTTTCTTGATTTTCTGTGAATTTTCGAAAAATAAAAATGTTGAAAAATACTGAAAATATGAAAAATTATTTTTGTTCAACATTGGTTCCCTAGGCTAGGCCAAGGTTTCCAAAGTTGATTTTTCAATTTTTTTGAATTTTTACGAATTTTTAAAAATTTTCTAAAAATAAAATTGGCCAAAAATCAAGTGTCAACACACATGACAACTTGATAAGCATTTCATTCCGAGACGCTAAAGGCAATAACTAAGAATCAATATAAGTGTTTATATCACTAATAGATCCATATTCAATAACATTTTTCACATAAATCTCCATTACACCAGACCATACCAGACCATACCAGACCATACCAGACCCCTTTACCTTGTCCAGTGAGTTTTCAATAGTTGCAATTGTCAACTCCAATTATTTCCTTCTTATATCTTCTTATCCACAATTCAAGTTGTTTGATGACTGATGATAGATAACAACAAATCTGCAAAGGAGTAAATTAAAGAGTCAAAAGCGCAACTAAAAAATTACGAAAACACTACTAAAAAACAAAGAATTGCCTAAAAATCTATCAAAAAGACCACGAAATGCAAAAGAACGATGTCAAACACAGCAAAGTAGTGAGTCTTCATCGACGGCTCGTTTCCAAGCAACCGATCAATTCAACTCATTCCGAGTTCGCCAACTCTAAGTACATCAAATTTACAGGGCATAGAATTTGCATTTCTTTCCAATTGCACAACAAAGTCTCAAGTTTGATCAATTGATCTTGCATCAATGGTTTAGGCATACAATGAAACCCTACTAATCAGTAACCAGAGACTCGTTGCATCAGCATCATAGATAAACACACGCATAAGAGTTTCCAAAGGATTGTTGTCCGTAATTGTTTCTTCAAATTTCTAAACATTGAACACTACTAACTAAAGGTAATTGCATCGCAGATAATTATAGAGAGTTGACAATGGCATAATTCTCTATCTTCTTCAAGGCCATTAGTCTCTTACCAAACAGAAATTCAGAAAATTCAGAATAGAACATCGGCAAAATCAAAAGATTCAGACCAAAATCAAAAACAAAACCATCCGCCAAAATGGAACCGAACATGGCACAATCAGAAGATTCAGAACAGAACAGCCATCAATCACCGACCATTGCCCACGGAAGAAGAGAAGAGAAATGAAATCGACCAAAAACGCCACCCCAAATCACGCGAAGCATTGAGACGAACACGATAAGCCAATCATAGACCAACCGAAACAAGCACAACAGCAGAGAAAGAGTTCTAAAACCGTGAAGAGAAAGAGAAATCACGCATAAGAGTCTAAAGCAGCACCGGCAGCACCACCAACAGCAGCAGCAGTAGCTTTCAAGCCGAGAAACTCCATTTCTTCGTAGCCATTTCAGAAAAATTTCGAGCTAGAATAGAGAGGAAGAAGAAAGACGATTCAAGAGTCTAAGGAGGAGAGAGTTAGGGCAGAGTGTTTAGTGAACTGACATTTTTTGCCCTTAAAATTTCTGTGCATGTGTGGACTTTTTTGTGCATGTGTGGGCATGTCTAGAGCCGGACACGTGAGTCAGGAGTGTGCTCGGCTTGTTGACTGCGTGTCGAAAGTCCGACACGTGGTCAATGCATGTCTAGATGTGTCGACACGTGTCAAATGCGTGTCGACACGCGACACGTGTTCGACCCCAACACCTTCACTCTTAGAGAGTGTCCGTGCTTCCTAAGTGATAGCTAACGTTTAACATCGACACTCACATGGGATGATGCGGCACGAGAATTTGAAAAAGAGCTCTTATGATAAAATAGAAACTCCTTGTCGTTGGCACTTCCGTGGTTTGACCCTAAAAGTCAGCCTTCAGGGGAAAAAAACAAATAAAAAAATAAAAAAGAAGAAGATTAAATTGCAATTAGTGCAGAAGGCATGGCCTCGGTGGTAGTGTGGTCGGGCCCCACAATATTATGGGGAAATCAAATTGCAGTTGGTGTAGCTGTTGGAGATCGTGTCATTTAGTCCCACTAGTACCGACGCTTCAACTCACCTCCATTCTGTCTCTTGGGTTTTATATGCAGACGCCTTCTTTCCCCTCTCTCTCTCGATTTGACCCACTAGATTCGCGCTTTCCGCGGTGACATGTGACCCGACGCGCCACCATAGCAGCGGAGACCATGGTAGTAGTCTCCGGGAGGCCGATGAAGCGCATGAGGAGTTTGGTCATGGCCAACCTCTTTGACTTCCTCAACCCGACTCATGTGTCGCTGGCGACACGTCGGCGTTGACCACGTGTCGATTGTCCAACATGCGTTGATCACGTGTCGAACGCATATCGAGGCGCGTCGGACGCGTGACACGCGTCCAATACCGACACGGGGATCACCTGGGCATGTCCGTGCTTCTTAAACTGACGCATGAAATTTCCATGTGATACGAAAGAGACTAAAAATGTTGAATTATCAAATAAATATTTGGTCGATGTTATTTATCAAAAATAGAGGTGGCAATATGGGTCAGCAACCATTTATTATCCCAATTTTAGTGGGCACAAGTCAAATATGGGTCACTTAAAATTTTAAAAACAAGTCAAAATGGGTTTGAAATGTTTAAAAGGCTAAGTTTGTATGGGTTGAATAAAGAATAAAGGAAAAGAAGAAGAAATAAAAGAAAAAAAGAAAAATAATTAAAAATTAATTTTTTCAATTTAAAAAATTATTAAAAAGAGTGCATGGAGAAAGTTGATTTTTTTTATTAGACGGTAAAAGAACATTTCATTTTCAAGTTTCAGCCGAACACCGAAAAATGACTTTTCGATAGATATTTTTCAAAAACATCACATTTTTCGCGAAATGAATGGGGGCTAAATATTTTTTCCACACCTTTGTTTATCGTCACAAAGTCTCACATTTCATTGGAAATCTCTCTTCCTTCTTCTTTTTTCCTCAGTATTGATTAGGTCGGTTGCTGATAATTTCTGATGTAACATGAATACGGTCCTTCTTTAAATTCTGAATATTAAACTTACTTTAGCGTTGTTTAGGTTAAAAAAAATTGGTCGAAGTTGTTTAGGTAATTTAAGAAATTAACTTGACTTAACCCTTGTTTAGTGCCAGAGTTTTGTTTCTTAGCCTTGTGTGTTTATAATTTGTTAAGGGCTGTTAATTTTTTCAGTTAGACGTAGTTTAGTGGCCTCGACCTTCACCATGTTTCACAACGCGTGAATGGCTGCACATTGAGTAAATTACAGGAAGACTGATGCCAATCATCCCCATCCGTGCCTCCAAAGGGGAGTCACATGCTGCAATTGTAATCCAATCTTATTTAGTATAGGATTCGGGTCTCCATGATTTTTTTCGCCAATTTCTTTGGGGTTTTTTCAAAAAAATTTAAGATTTTTTTCCAAAAAAAAAAAGAAAGGAAAAAAAAATCAAGATGACATGACGGGATTTGAAGATATTTTCTTTTGTTCCCACTAGAGCTTCTCCTTTCAGATTCAAACTCTTATATCATGTCTCAAGTTTGATAAATTTTGTGGAGTTTGTCACACCAACCGATCTATGTAAATCTAGTATCTAATTTATATTTTTTGTTATATTTACAATTTATTGACTCTTGATTTTTAATTAATTTTTATTTTAAAAAAATTAATTAAAAATCAAGAAAAATTTAATTAACTCAAAAATCAACTTTGAAATCATTGATCAAGCATAAGGAACCAATTTTGAGGAAAAAAATATTTTTCTAATTTTTGCAGAATTTTTTAAATTTCTTTTCATTTAAAAATAGCCTTAAAACAAATACGAAATGATGTCAAAACAATATGGAAAAATAATCGAAAATTTTATTTTAATCCCATTTGTGTTTGGCCACTCTAAATTTTCGAGGGTTCAATTCAAGTCATGCAAAATCCCCCGATTTGGTAAAAAAAAATTCGATTTTGACAAAATTTTAAGCTGATCGAGCAAGGTCGCTGCTGCTGTAGGGTCCTAATGGCTGTCTGGATGTAGGAACCATTCTTACTTTCGCCCAAAAAAAGAAAAAAGGGTAAAACGGGCCGAAGCGGCCCAATTTTCGTCCGCCGATTCAATTGAACCGGATTCCAATTGAACCTGCCTGGCAGCAACAGACCGCAGGAATGGAAACGGGAAAACGAGGAGCACCAAGAAGAGAATGACGCGCCCTTCCCTTTCCTCCGGCCATCCACCCAAGACCCAAAAAGGTCTAAATCCAACTCAAGCCCTCTTCCCCAAGTGCTGCATCAGAGGCCATGGAGTGAGCTGCTGGTAAAAGAAAAGAGAGACCAAGAGAGAGGAGAGCCGCCGTCCGGGGGGTGGGGTGGTCCCGAGGAGAGCTGAGGAGCTTCAAGAAGTAAGGGGGGAAGTCTGCTGTGGGGGCAGGTGGTTCCGGTGAGAGAAAAAAAGAAGAGGTTTCGGTCAAAAGAAAAGGGAGAGAAGGAGAACTAGAACACAAAACCCAGAGAGAGAGAGAGAGAGAGAGAGAGAGAGAGAGAGGAGGAGGAGGGTTGGCGAGGTCTGTTCGGGGGGAAGCACGAGCGGCCAAGACTCTTCACCGACGTCCGAAGGAGTCTAGCACCGTCGCCAGAGCCTCAGCCACCGTCGGGATCGCGCGAGCAGGTCGATCTCTTCCCCTTACCCGTGATGCTCTGTTTTTCCTTGCATAGATAGGGAAAATGGTACAAATGGTCCACGAGCTTTAATGCCGCATGATCATGTTTGTATGATCCCCAGCCTCGGCTCTGCTTTTCCTGCTTCGATTTTGTGTTTATTCGATTGTTTTCGGCGCGCACGCCACACGTTGGACGATTTGCCCAGAGCCAGTCAAACCCGCACACATTTTTGTTTAGTTTCATGGCTGTTTTTGGTCCGGTCGTAGTCTATGCATATATGGTGTGTTTGGAAAAGCTTTTCCCAAAAACCTTTGAGAAAATGCAAATACCTTTGGTCTGAAGGTATTTGGTAAAATGCAAAAGCTGTTTGGTAAATTGTAATTAAAAAGTGCCTTCGGAAGGATGTTTGGGAAAATGCTGTTTGGTAAACACATATTTGGGAAAGTCATTTCATATGATCATGTATTTTTTTTATTTTAATTTGTTTAAAATTAGAGAAAGAAATCAAATGAATGCCACGTTTATATGTTTGCATTGAGAATAATGTAAGAGAGACATGAACAAATTTTTAAACAAAAATTCATATCAAAGTATACTTCTTTCACAATTAAAAAGAGAGTACTTTCATTATAGTCACATATACATTGATACAGGATTTATATTATCATTGAAAATTACAAGCATCCTTAAATATTTACTAAAGCTCATAACTATTCGATCACGTAAACGTTCTATGTCAGAAGATAAATCATCATTTGAAGCACTAGTCCCCTCATTTACATCGCTAAGGTTAACCGAATATCCATAATCAAGATCCAAATCAGCTCTTGCAAAATGCGTATCGTTGACGGCGTTTCTCCGTATATAATTGTGCAAAGTCATTGCTGCTATCATAATTTTCACTTGTTTTTCAAATGGGTAACTTGGCATTTGCTTTGGAATCTTCCACTTCTTTTTTAACACACCAAATACTCTCTCAATTTCTGATCGCAACGAGGAATGAGCACGGTAGAATATCTCCCGATAATCTGTAGGCGTGGGACCTTGTTGAAATTCTGGCAAATGATATCTGACTTCTTTGTATGGCCCCAAATAACCTGTTCGATTTGAATATCCAGCATCTACTAAATAATATTTACTTACACAAATATAATGTAAATTCAATCAACATAGACACATGTATCATATTACTTACAAAAATCATTAATTCACAAACCTGGAGGAGGATGAGGAAATTGCAAATCATGTCTTCCAATGGCTTCATAGAAGATACGAGTATCATGAGTTTGTCCTTCCCAACCAGGCCAAACATAAATAAATTCCATGTTAAAATTACACACTGCCATACATTTTTCACACTGCCAATACATTTTGAGTCGGTGTTCCTTTTCGACCAATAAACGAATCTGATCATGCGTACATACCACAGCTGGAATGTGTGTGCCATCAATGGCCCCAATACAATCCTGACACGAAAATGAAAATACTATTATATAATGTAAATATATGTTTAGATCTACATTTACATTGTATAAGCGAAACGTACCTTAAAATATGGATAAATCTTCGATTGTTTCTGATTTTCTCTGGAACTTCTCTAAATTGCCGATCAGACGGTTGAATCAAATCTTTTCCCATTGCACATACTTTACCTAATACAAGGTTAAAGTACCTACTTATCGTTTCCCCGGAGCGTTGAAAATGCTCTTGTACTAACCTATTACCGACACCATGTCCTAAAATAAGAAGAAATATTCCAAGCATTTCTATCACATCAATATTCCTACTTCCTTTCAAACCATAGGTTGTTACTAAGTCATGCATTAAACTATTAAATACAATCCTATCCATTCTAAACATTTGATAGCACCTTATTGGATTAGCATCTTCTCTCATCAACTCTTCCTATCCATTCATTTCCGATAAATGAAGATGTCATACAGGTTCTTTGTAACTGTATATTGCCTGATAAGCTATTGCGGCCTAAACGACTCCCACAATTTGCCAATATTCTTCTTCCTCTTTGTCATTATTTTCCCTTCAGGAGAATCATCCATAACTGGTTAAAGTGACAAAAAATATAGAGTTACAGTCAGAAAATAGATTAATAATCTAAATCATCCATTAATTATATATATATATATGCAAACTCTCCCAATCAAAAGAATATCAACTGAAAACAAGTCTCATATTAAAACATAATAGGAATAGAGTTCATGCATGATGCAAATTAGAGAAAATCATACCAACTGAAAATAGGTCTCACAGTACAACAATATAACATATAAAAGAGTTCAAATAAGTAGCTAACATCCTACTGACGCCTATTATGCTCTTCCAACTTAAACTTGAGCCACTCGACTTTTTCTTCATCTCCATCCAAGTTCATGAAGATTTGTCGGTTGTCTTTCTTTTCAGCAAAGTGTGAAAGCGCAAAAAAGTATAAGTTTCGATCTTGCTTAATCTCAGGTATGGCTTTCAATGTTTGCATAATTTCCTATAAGGATCAAACTCCTTGGAAGAGATGATACGCTGCTCCTACTCTCAACAGCTGAACAAAGTCTGTCAATTTGCGATGCTAACTTAGCAGGTCCAGTCAATTTCTTTCCTTTCTTTCCTCAAGCTTCCTTGTGCGCCGCTCTTTTGTGGCTCTTACTTGAACTTGGCTGAACAATATCTTCACCTGCATTACCCTCTAAATTACCACTAGTAGATCCTGCACCATCACCCATATCAGCTTCTCCCTCCTCCATGTTCTCATTATTAATTAAACCTTGTGCAGGATTCCACGTGACACTTCCAGTCGCAACCGTAACCCTGAACATTCTATCCAATAAAACTTCAAGATCCGGATGGATGCCTTTCGTTCGAAAAACCTTCATCTTATGATCCTCCTATTATAATAAAACATTTTTGTGAGTTGTATCATAAAAGTTGAACTTAGAAAAAAGTAACAGAATAAGAGATACGCACCTTAATTTTCCTCTCCCACCATTCATCATCTGCATCAATCGTCTTCTTTCTTGCATCCCATCCTAATCCTATTTCATTTAGAAGCAATTTCCTCCATCTTTTGTATTCTTCCTTAAGATTATCCCATTTACTCTTCATTTGATTTTTATCATATCTTTTGCCCCTCAGCTCCTCAAACTTGTTAATTATGACTGTCCATCCAATTTTTTGTGTTGCTTGCAGGACGATTACCCATTTCAATTTGTTCAATGCACAACTTGCAAAAGTTTCTACATCTTCTTGGCCCCAATATGCCTTTTCTTTTGATGAACTTGCCATCTTCCAATAAAATGAAGACACATTTCAGCGATGTAAACAAATTTTAACTACTAACATTTACAATGACTACCTCTTCTAAAGTTCAAATTGCAACAAAAAGTCCCTACCTGAGAATGGATTGCAAAAATGGGAGAAATAGTTCATCTCATCAATAGTAAATCAAGATGACC
>JAGVVM010021022.1:0-10336 GCA_019149425.1 Psidium friedrichsthalianum | reverse complement strand
GGCCCAACGTCAGGCACACTGCTCGTTGTCAATCCTAGTGGGGAGGGAAATGAATCTTTCTTTGAACGGCTTCCGTGCATTTGAAGAAGTAAAACACTGTGTTTTCAATGGGAGCTTCTAAAGCCCCTAGCCATGGTGGTTTTCACGATTATTTTTACCAACACCATTGGACCTTCTTTAGCAGGATATTTGGAGCATGGTTAAGGATTTCTTCACCTTAGGTATCTGGATCCCACCTTGAATAGAACTCATAGGGTGCGTTTGGAAAGGGCTTTCCCCAAAAGCCTTTGAGAAAATGCAAATACCTTTGGTCTGAAGGTATTTGGTGAAATGCAAAAGCTGTTTGGTAAAATTGTAATTAAAAAAATGCCTGGGAAGGATGTTTGGAAAAATGTTGTTTGGTAAACATATATTTGGAAAAGTCATTTGATATGACCATGTATTTTTTTTATTTAATTGTTTAAAATTAGAGAAAAAAAAGAAATGAATGCCACGTTTATATGTTTGCATTGAGAATAATGTAAGAGAGACATGAACAAATTTTTAAACAAAAATTCATATCAAAGTAGACTTCTTTCACAATTAAAATAGAGTACTTTCATTATAGTCACATATACATTGATACAGGATTTATATTATCATTGAAAATACAAGCATCCTTAAATATTTACTAAACTCATGGCTATTTGATCACGTAAACGTTCCATATCAGAAGATAAATCATCATTTGACAGACTAGTCCCCTCATTGCCATCATTAAGTAAGTTAACCGAATATCCATAATCAAGATCCAAATCAGCTCTTGCAAAATGCGTATCGTTGACGGCGTTTCTTCGTATATAATTGTCGCAAAGTCATTGCTACTATCACAATTTTCACTTGTTTTCAAATGGGTAACTTGGCATTTGCTTTAGAATCTCCACTTCTTTTTTAACACACCAAATGCTCTCTCAATTTCTGATCGCAACGAGGAATGAGACGGTTTGAATATCTCCCGATAACCTGTAGGTGTGGGACTTTGTTGAAATTCTGGCAAATGATATCTGACTTCTCTTGTATGGCCCCAAATAACCTGTTCGATTTGGATATCCGCATCTACTAAAAATATTACCTACACAATATAATGTAAATTCAATCAACATAGACGCATGTATCATATTACTCTAACAAAAATCATTAATTCACAAACCTGGAGGAGGATGAGGAAATTGTAAATCATGTCTCCCAATGGCTTCATAGAAGATACGAGTATCATGAGCTTGTCCTTTCCCAACCAGCCCAAACATAAATAAATTCCATGTTAAAATTACACACTGCCAATACATTTTGAGTCGGTGTTCCTTTTCGACAATAAAACGAATCTGATCATGCGTACATACCACAGACTGGATAATGTGTGTGCCATCAATGGCCCCAATACAATCCTGACACGAAAAATGAAAATATATTTACATAATCGAAATATATGTTTAGATCTACATTTACATTGTATAAGCGAAACGTACCTTAAAATATGGATAAAATCTTCGATGTTTCTGATTTTCTCTGGAACTTCTCTAAATTGCCGATCAGACGGTTGGATCAAATCTTTCCCATTGCACATACTTTACCTAATACTAGGTTAACAGTACCTACTTATCGTTTCTCCGGAGCGTTGAAAACGCTCTTGTACAACCTATTACCGACACCATGTAAAATAAGAAGAAAAATATTCCAAGCATTTCTATCACATCAATATTCCTACTTCCTTTCAAACCATAGGTTGTTACTAAGTCATGCATTAAACTATTAAATACAATCCCATCCATTCTAAACATTTGATAGCACGTTATTGGATTAGCATCTTCGCCTCATCAACTCTTCTATCCATTCATTTCCTGTAAATGAAGATGTCATACAGGCTCTTTGTAACTGTATATTGCCTGATAAGCTATTGCGGCCTGAGCGACTCCACAATTTGCCAATATTCTTCTTCCTCTTTGTCATTATTTTCCCCTTCAGGAGAATCATCCATAACTAGTTAAAGTGACAAAAAATATAGAGTTACGGTCGGAAAATAGATTAATAATCTAAATCATCCATTAATAATATATATGCAAACTCCGCCCAATCAAAGAATATCACTGAAAACAAGTCTCATATTAAAACATAATAGGAATAGAGTTCATGCATGATGCAAATTAGAGAAAAACCACACCTACTGAAAATAGGTCTCACAGTACAACAATATAACATATAAAAGAGTTAAATAAGTAGCTAACATCCTACTGACGCCTATTATGCTCTTCCAACTTAAACTTGAGCCACTCGACTTTTCTTCATCTCTATCCAAGTTCATGAAGATTTGTCGGTTGTCTTTCTTTTCAGCAAAGTGTGAAAGCGCAAAAAAGTAGAAGTTTCGATCTTGCTTAATCTCAGGTATGGCTTTCAATGTTTGCATAATTTCCTTATAAGGATCAAACTCCCTTGGAAGAGATGATACGCTGCTCCTATCTCAACAGCTAAACAAAGTCTGGTCAATTTGCGATGCTAACTTAGCAGGTCCAGTCAATTCTTTCCTTTCTTTCCTCCAGCTTCCTTGTGCGCCGCTTTTGTGGCTCTTACTTGAACTTGGCTGAACAATATCTTCACCTGCATTACCCTCTAAATTACCACTAGTAGATCCTACACCATCACCCATATCAGCTTCCCCTCCTCCATGTTCTCATTATTATTAAACCTGTGCAGGATTCCACGTGACACTTCCAGTCACAACCGTACCCTGAACATTCTATCAAATAAAACTTCAAGATCCGGATGGATGCCTTTCGTTCAAAAACCTTCATCTTATGATCCTCCTATTATATAAAACATTTTTGTGAGTTGTATCATAAAAGTTGAACTTAGAAAAAAGTAACAGAATAAGAGATACGCACCTTAATTTTCCTCTCCACCATTCATCATCTGCATCAATCGTCTTCTTTCTTGCATCCCATCCTAATCCTGTTTCATTTAGAAGCAATTTCCTCATCTTTTGTATTCTTCCTTAAGATTATCCCATTTACTCTTCATTTGATTTTTATCATATCTTTTGCCCCTCAGCTCCTCAAACTTGTTAATTATGACTGTCCATCCAATTTTTTTGTTGCTTGCAGGACGATTACCCATTTCAATTTGTTCAATGCACAACTTGCAAAAAGTTTCTACATCTTCTTAGCCCCAATATGCCTTTTCTTTTGATGAACTTGCCATCTTCCAATAAAATGAAGATATATTTCAGTGATGTATAAACAAATAGATTAAACTGAGGAACAATAGCCTATATCCCAGAAGTATGTCATCATTGAAAAAACGAGAAGCAAGTCAGAACAGAATGGTGTTGCCTAATATAGCTTATCCAATCCACTCCAGAAGTAAGTCAACACGGAAAAATGCAGACAAGGTGCCACAGTAAAAACCCAATTTTGAGATGCCCAGAATGCTAATGGCCGATCCAGTAAAATGAAGACACATAACCCAATTTTCATTTTTCACATTGAGCGACGACAGAAAGCTCTTCGAAAGGGATAAATTTTTTTCTAATGAAGCAGAAAGGAGCAGAATGTGCCTACTTGACTGACAAACACACAAAAATGAAATTTCAAGATGGTCAAGGAGTTCACAATTTCAAGACAATGCATGGTTGAATATGCTTTGGCACCTTAAGTCAAACTGATGACTATTAAGACGCAAAGCAGGATGTAAGAATGTGAAAATATGAGAGGCCAAATCAAACAGACCTTTTCAAATTAATCAGTAGAGTTCGCCCGCCATCATAATACAGTAGAGATTATGTTACCAAACATGCCATAGCAAAATGGTTCAAAATATGCAATTAACTCTTTTCAATTAGAATTAGCTCTGTAAAAATAGAACATATACTTTTTTTTGGGTAAAAAAAATTAGAATATACCGGCAACCTCCCTAAATTTTAATGCTAACACATTTACGATGACTACCTCTTCTAAAGTTCAAATTGCAACAGAAAAGTGTCCTTACCTGAGAATGGACTGCAAAAATGGAGAAATAGTTCTATCTCATCAATAGTAAATCGAGATGACAATGCATAAACATTGACTAATTATTCACTACATTGATGTAAGCTCTGTGGTTGTCACTTCCATAGTTATGGTTATGAGATGGCATTCTATTTGCTTAGTTATGAAGGGTGTGTTTTAATAATAAGCTGGAGCAACTTTATGAAGAAGATACAAATGTCTCGTGTAGTCACTATATTTCTTTTACGCTGAATCTTTAGTATTGCCATCTCATGCTATGTTTTGCAGCTTTCCTGCAAAGAGTGACCAAATCTGTCCTAAGGCTTTAGTGCATCAAATGATGTATAATTTAAAGTTTTAAGCATCTCTTAACCATTATCACATCAAACTCTAATTCTACTGATGAAATGTTTTATTATTCTACAAACCTCGGAATAGGAATCTTACAAAAATGCCTTCATGGATCAGCTGATTATATAATTTGTCTTTTCATTTTTTCCTACTTCAATAATTCTAGTAAAATTTGAGTATGTGGAGGTGGATGCAAGCAATTTAGGGGTGAACTGTATTGTTCCCTTCGTTAGTCCACAAACATTTAGGAAATAAGAAATGGTCAATCTTTTAGATAAAAAGCCAATTCAAATGGTCTCCCTCCAAAGCATAGGCTGATAGCTCATCTCAAAGTGTTCCCATATTGTAACTATTTCCTTTTCATTTATGGCACATTGAGAATTATCATTTATTGCATCTTCTTTTTCATCTCGTGTGTCCTTAAGTGTTATATCTTTCTTTTCTGTAGAGTGAAAAAAATTTAAAGCCGCTATCATCCAAATCAACAATCATGATGGTGATGCTCTAGCCTCAGACTTGTAAGTTGCAGCTATTATGCTAATGACCATGACAGAGTTATAACCAACTTCTTGAATTTCGAATCCTCTACATAATCACCCATGTAAAATCATACTTTTGCAGGAGAAGGCCGCATGCATCACACAGTTTTAAGTCAGTGGATCATAGTTGCTAAATCTTCTAGGCTACAGATCTAACAAAATAAATTTGGGACATGAGATTGAAACAAAAAAATCAAAACATGTAGACAAGGGGAACCAATCTAACCTGTGATCGGCGCAATATATCAACTTCTTTGTTATTTGAATCCCACTCTTCTCCAAGTAGTGCAACTGCAACCAAAGATTTAGAGCAGTGTACAATTACATTATATCTCTCTAGTATATCCTTCCTTGAAATCCAACGGCAAAGAAAATAGAAAGAAAGCAAGTGCAAGCATTAGAATAGATTAACATGGGCTACCACCAACAAGCAGAACTATTTGGTTCGACAGCTTAAAATGTATCAAAATACTCTCTGCTAAATTATAAGAAAGAAGAAACATAACCAAATTAGTTATGCACAAGACCAACAACTTAAGATGTATCAAAAAGCTCCCAGTAAAGTAGATATGCATTTGACCTTAGCTTGCTTCATGAACTCCTTGATAACCCTTCTGTAAACAATCTTCGCATACCACAGGTGGAACTTCTACACTTAATCTCACCTGCAGAGGACAAAAGGTAAGTAGGTGTTTATCAGTGCTTTCCCATGATTCTCACTATTTCAAGAGAGAGAGAGAGAGAGAGAGAGAGAGAGAGAGAGAGAGAGAGGTTAAAACAGCTCTATTTCAATTCTCATAACAGACTTTCCCACATAAAAGTTTCAACCTCGTAGTCATGGTAATGCGAGGCGATTTTTCAAACTTAGAAAGCACACGGAAGAAAACAGAGTACTGGCGGTGTTTCCTAAATTTCCGCCAATAGAAACAGACACATTCTGATGAATATAGTGAATTCAAAGATGCCATCAGTTCCCGTTCCGTGGGCGCGCAATTACCAAACGAATACAAGTTGCACTTTCAAATTCAACCGTGGACGAATGTCGTCGCTAAGCATCCACACCTTACAAAACTAATGAAATCACAACTGTCTAGCTTAACCCACCTATTTGTACGAGCTCGGCGACGGCGGAGGGGCTCGGGCGACGATTTCGTGGGCTCATTGGACGTCAGTGGTGCCTTGCCGAAGCTTTTGCCACTCAAACCTCACTCACCCGCTCTCTCTCTCTCTCTCTCTCTCTCTCTCTCTCTCTCTCTCTCTCTCTCTGTAGTAGAAGCTCGAAGGCAGAGGAATCGCTCGGTCCGCAGCAGGGGAAAGAGGAAAAGAAAAACGTAGGATGGCTCGGCAACAAGGAAAAGAGGTGCTTAGGGTTTCTAAAATAAAAGGGTTAAACTTGGAATTATGAAAGTATATGAGGACAATATGGGCAAAACAAAAAAAAATTTTAATCCCCCATCAGCATGCCGCGAATGCTGAAAAGCTCAAGGCACCTTCAAGGGTGCCTTGGGCTTTTGGCCTTGAGAATGCCCACTTTTGGCTAAAGATACTTGAAATTTTTTTGCCAAACACCCAAAATTTGGCCCAAGTATCTTTGGACCCCTAAAGCTCCTTCTCAATGCTATTCCCAAACGCACCCATCTTCTATCTGCTAACAGGACATGCTAGTTTTTTGTTGTTTATATTGAGCATACATTTATCACTAGACGGGCACTGTGGGTTGATATAATCCAGTCTAGTGTCGCGTTGGCACGGTGCCTTGGTTGATCTCTGGGGATTTTAATGCCATAAAGAACCCCTCAAATAGGATTGACAGTTCTACCAGCTGGCTCCCTTGTTTTGAAGAGTTCGGTCATTGCATTATAAATGAGGGAATAGAGAACCTTGGGTACACTAGCCATCGTTTCACTTAGTCCTCCTCTATGGGTACCCTATGCAAGCAAAGAAAGATCGGCAGAGTCCTTATCAATGCTCAGTGGAGTATTGATTTCTCCTTCTCAGAAGCCTCATTTTGCCCCTAGGGGTTTCTGACCACACGCCCATGATTACTAAAATTTTGGCCCCTCCTACCTATACGTGGTCCTTCAAGTTTTTCAATTTCTGGATGTCTCATCATTCTTTTTTGCCATTGGTCAATTAGGTTTGGGCTATTGACGTTCAGGGGACCCCTATGTTCCAAATTTGCAAGAAGCTTAAGATACTTAAAGGCTTGTACGTCCGATGCAAGGTTGCCTTAACTTTTGTCGAGGAATCTCTTGTCTTGGATCCCTTTACAGGGCTTAGCCAATCAAGAAAGGGATCTACGCTAGACTATTTCTTCTCTTCGTCTCGAAGGGAGGCCTTCTATAGATAGAAGTCTTGGGTCAAATGGCTCAAGGAAGGGGACTTGAACACCATGTACTTTCATCATTTTGTGGACAAAAGGCAGCATTGTAATAGGATTATTACTGTTATTGATAGTGCTAGTGTCCCCTCTGAAGGAACCAAATGCAATACAACAGCATATTGTTTCATATTTCGAAAATCTGCTTGCTCCCTCTAGCCCAACCACTCGGCCTTCTATCCAAGATATTAGGTCTGTCATTGAACACCCTCTCAATCACATTGAAAACCAATATCTTTCTAGGCTTGTCTCTACTTTCAAGATTCATAACACCATGTTCTCTCTTGCTGTTGGTAAAGCTCTGAGGTCTAATGGGTTTAATGTGGAATACTTCAAAACATCTTGGATGTCATTGGCCTGTCGGTGATCTTGGCCATCCAGGAGGTCTTTGTTACTAGACATCTTCTTCAAAAAATCAATGCCACCATTATTTCCTTGGTGCCTAAGGTACTGAACGCCACTACTATGAGCAATTTTAGGCCTATTGCTTGTTTCAATACCTTCTACAAATGCATCACCAGATTATGGCTAACAGGACATCTTATGTCCTTCCTTCCCTCATTAGCCCCCCCTCCCCCCGAAAATGCCTTTGTTAAAGGCCGATGTATCAGCGACATCATTCTTCTAGCCCAAGAGTTATTTATTGGATTTCACCTTGAGCGCTCTTGCCAAAATGTGCCATTAAAGTGGATCTTGAAAAGGCTTTCCACATCGTCGAATGAGAGTTCCTAGGACTAGATTTGCAAGCCTTCGGCTTCTCAGGAACCTCATTATGTGCTATATTAGAACCCCTAAGTTCTCTATATCTATCAATGGAGAACTTCATGGCTTCTTCTCTAGTGGAAGAGGTATCTACCATGGCGATCCCATGTCGTCTTATCTATTTATCCTGTTTATGGAGACTTTCTTGGGTATCATTAATACTCAAACTCGACAATTGGGCTTTAAGTTTTAATGGAGATGCAAAACCACTCGGCTCTCTCACCGTTTCTTCGCAAATGATGTACTTATCTTTGCCGAAGACAACCTCATCTCTATTGCACTACTAAAGGTGGGTCTTGACAAATTTTCCAGCATGTGGCATGGCCTACTCATTCTGAGGCTTGATGATGCAGAAATTAAATTATAGAAAGTAAATTTAGCAAATAAAGGACCTCCAACAGGGAGGCCCTACCTTAGCTTGGCCTACCCATTCTAGAATTTGACGGTGCGAAAATTAAATTGCAAAATTAAATGCGGTAAATAAAGGACCTCCAACGAGGGACTCAGCCTTGGCTCGGCTTACCCATTCTGGGGTTTGATGGTACAGAAATTAAATTGCAGAAATTAAATGCGGTAAATAAAGGGCCTCCAACGAGGGACTCGGCCTTGGCTCGGCTTACCCATTCTGGGTTTGATGGTACAGAAATTAAATTGCAGAAATTAAATGCGGTAAATAAAGGGCCTCCAACGAGGGACTCGGCCTTGACTTGGCCTACCCATTCTAGAGTTTGATAGTACAAAAATTAAATGCGGTAAATAAAAGACCTCCAACGAGGGACTCGGCCTACCCATTCTGGGTTTGATGGTACAGAAATTAAATTACAGAAATTAAAGGCAGTAAATAAAGGACCTCCAGTGGGTGGGTTGGCCTTCCCATTCTGGGGTTTGATGTTGCAGAAATTAAATTGCAGAAAGTAAAGTACAAGAGATCTTTACACCACCAAATATAGGCAGAATCTGCCGCAATTTGGGATTCGGATCTTTTAAGCGAAAAATACAGAAAATTGCAATACGAATACGACATGTGAATATGACATGGCATAATCGAAATTTAATCAATCCATTGAGGTAACGACATTCTCGAAGATTTTAATGGTTAGGATCGTTACCTGATTTGATGGATTGACTGCCGAATTCGGATCTCGTGTCACCTTATGGATCAAGATTGCGGCTTAAACGACGGGATGAACTCGTGACTTGTGTTGATCGGTAGAGAAATTGGTGATGGTAAAATCTAGATTTAAACTCCCACCATCTTTAAGACTCTCTTTTGGAAAAGAATTCTCTCCTTTTTTTTCCTAATTTTTCTTCAATTTTCCAAAACCCTATCAAACATTTCAATTTTCTCTCAAAAAAATCCCCCCTCCTTCAAGCACTCTTTTTTCTCCTTTTATAGCCAACTCATTTATCTCCCATTTTAATTTCTCCACTAACTCTATCTTCCATTCTAATTTCTCTACTAACTTTTCTCCATTTTCATCTTCCCTTCTCCATCTCTATTTCACATTATAATTTCTCCACTAACTCTTCTGCATGTTTATCTTCCCTTCTCCATATCTATCTTCCATTCTAATTTCTCCACTAACTCTTTTTCATCTCCATCTTCCCTTCTCTATTCTCATTTTATTTTCTCCATCCATTCTTCCCCATCTTCCCTTCTCTATTTTAATCTTACTTTCTCCATCTATTCTTTTCCATCTTCCCTTCTCTATTCTAATTTCTCCACTAACTCTTCTTTTAGTTATTTACAAAATAATCCCTCAAGTGTTAGGTATTTGCACTCTAGTCCTTGAGATTTTAATGCAAAATTTAACTAAGGCCTTTTTGCAAAATTGAGTCATTCTGGGTACATCGGGCCAAGATGAAAATTCAGACTATTAGAGGATAATGTCACAATTCCTAAAAGCGAAAAATGAAAATAAATTGACTCAAATTAAATTTTTTAGACCCGATTCGAGATTATGCTCGTGAAGGAATACATGACCCCGAATTGGATTTTTCAAATTTGTGATGGCCAACATGAAAAGGATTTAAAATAAAAATATTGACTATTTTTATGTATTTTTGTGGCCTCAAATGTTATTTTTCCTGAATTTTCAAGTATTTTTACATTTTTCAAAAATATTAAAAATACGAAAAAATATAAAAATTATTTTTTTCAAAAATGGTTCCCTAGGCTTGGCCAAGGCTTTCAAATTTGATTTTTTTTTTCATTTTTTTCATTTTTTTGATTTTCTATGAATTTTCGAAAATAAAAATGCTGAAAAATGCTGAAAAATGCTGAAAAT
>JAGVVM010021021.1:0-45756 GCA_019149425.1 Psidium friedrichsthalianum | reverse complement strand
TTTCCCTCTAATTTTTCTTTAATCTCCTAAAATCCTCTCAAACATTTCAAATTTTCTCTCCAAAAAAATCCCCATCCAAGCTCTCTTCTTCATCCTTTTATAGCCCACTCATTTATCTCCCATTCTAATTTCTCCACTAACTCTATCTTCTATTCTAATTTCTCCATTAACTCTTCTTCATCTTCATCTTCCCTTTTCCATCTCTATCTCACATTCTGATTTCTCTACTAATTCTTTTTCATCTTCATCTTCCCTTCTTCATATCTATCTCCCATTCTAATTCTCCACTAACTCTTCTTCTTCTTCATCTCCATCTTCCCTTCTCTATTCTCATCTTATTTTCTCCATCTATTCTTCTTCATCTTCCATTCTCTATTCTAATCTTATTTTCTCCATCTATTCTTCTCCATCTTCCCTTCTCTATTCTAATTTCTCTACTAACTCTTCTTTTAGTTATTTACAAAATAATCCATCAAGTGTTAGGTATTTGCACTCTAGTTCTTAAGATTTAAATGCAAAATTCAACTAAACCCCTTTTACAAAATTGAGTCATTATGGGTACATTGGGCCAAAATGAAAATGCAGACCATTAGAGGATAATGTCACAACTCTTAAAAGTGAAAAATAAAAATAAAATGACTTGAATTGGATTTTTTTAGGGCTGATTCGAGATTATGCTCGTGAAGGAACATATGATCCCGAATTGTATTTTTTGAATTTGTGATGGCCAACATGAAAAGGGAATTAAAAGAAAAATATTGACTATTTTTGTGTATTTTTGTGGCCTCAAATGTTATTTTTCCAGAATTTTTAAGTATTTTTTATTTTTCAAAAAAATATTAAAAACACGAAAATATGAAAAATCACTTTTTGTTCAAAATTGGTTCCTTAGACTTGGCCAAGGCTTCTAAAGTTGATTTTTAATTTTACAAATTTTTATGAATTTTTTATTAATTTTAAAAGAGAAAAGATGATTAAAAATCAGGTGTCAATAGACAAAATTTAAAAATTTAGGATTGAGTTGGCAGTTGCCCATTTAACATGAGACTTGGGGAACTTTCCCGTAATAGGTTTTTTTGACCTAACTCGAATCCAACCACACAAGCAACCGTTATTCCAAGCTGCTAGTGTTTAATTGTTTATGGGTCTTCGGGACTATTGGACTTGGGCGGGCGGGCGAGCTTGTCGGGCCATGAACGGGCCTAATTTGCTAATGGGCCGCGCCGATTTTCTCAACGGTCTTCCACGAAATGAACGAGCTGGCAACGAAACGGAAACATGCCCCCCCCTCTCAAAAAGCCTCGACCAAACGCTCGAAATGGAAGCAGAATCCTCAGGCACGTTTGACCAGCATATTTGGTGCCTTAATTTCTGCAAACTCAGCTCCACATGTTGTCCATCTCGTCCCGACTGATGTTGGTGTTCTCTAAATTCATTGGCAGATTGAGCCACTGACAATCTTGGATCTCTGCACATTTCCGATGGACAGGCAATCAGAGAGTTAAAAAGGACAGGTCTAGTTCGGGTCGCTCCGCTGCGATCCAGGAATCGGACTGTAGCTTCCATCACCAATGCCGAACCTAAGGACTGTGGAGAATCTTCTCGATTGTACACGGTCGTTTCAACCCCAAGAGGCTCGTTCGTTTTCAAAAGTTGGTCTATATGTGCCTTCGCGGGACGTGATAAGCCATCACGCAATGATTCCCCGCTTGCATTTGTAAAAACAATTTTTCCCTTGACCGAAGCATCAAGGGTGGTTGGTTCAATCTATAGCAGGCTACCAGCAACAAACAGAGCGGCCGATTTCAGTGGTCACTAGTTGACTGCTGGCGCTATACAATTTCCCCTCAAAGTAGATTTCGCACCGACTTATCATCCCTAACGACTCGCCTGTTTTTGCTTTCACCTTCACTCCATGAGGTCAGTTCATCGGATCAATTAGTCTTACCATTTCAGCTTGTTGCTTATCTGTCAAATATTGGATCAAAGAATGTTGGTCCTGTCCACTTATTCTACGCTTCATTTCCCGAATCATAATTGAGAGATGTTATTACATAGACTTAATCTAGGCAGACCAACACCATCATAGCCATTGAACATTCGGGTCTCTGAAATTGGCAACATTCCGTGGAAAGAACGAGCCAACGAAGCCCATTGCTGGCAGACTTGTGCAGGCAAGATCAGCAATGAAGGCCTGGAGAACTATGGTCTGTGTCGTTCTGTCTCATTTCCGACGTGCATCTTTTAGTTTCTTGTCTGTGATCTCACGAAGATGAATACACGAAAGCCAATTTTTTTACGGCGGGAGAAATTTACTTGAGCATGTACATCCACAAATAACAACGGCGAATTGTCATAACTTTTCACACTTGAATAAATTATCAATACATTATGATGAGATCAGTTCTCTTAACATACATCAAATCAGCTTGAATCACAACCAATTTATGTACAACTGGACAATCAAAAGAATGACCTTCAATAGCGATGCATTAAGGAACTACAACTAGAAGCCCACTTTGTAGGACTAGGACAGTACGAATGAGACCAATCGACACACTATGCTTTCTTCTTCTTCTTTTCCGTTTCGTCTCTTGTCGGTGTAGGATCCTCAGAAACCCTTCCACGCATTGAGAACCTCTTGAAAGATCTCTGCCACAAGGTCCCTGTCCGCGGATTGAATGAAGGCGTTTAGATCATCCCTGATGTCGAATATCTTACCAAACTTCACGAGATACAGCATGCAGCCGGTCTTCAGTTTGTGTAACTGATAAAGATGGGCGCTCTCAAGCCGCTCGAGGACGTTCTGCGAGTCTATGTCTTCCAGGAGGCTCTCATGGCACGCCTCCCTCAAGTCGGCCACATCATACTTATCGGCTGCCCGAAGGAGCGCAAGCCGGTGCTCCAGAAAATCGCCTTGCTGGATATTGCCGTAGATGTAATGAAGGAAAGCCTCGCAGGCCTCAATCGACATGTCAGAAATGTTTATCATGGAAAGCTCTTTCTCTTTCAGGTTGTGTGCGAACATGCCACGGAAGACCGGGGATCTCGAGGAGAGCACGGCGAGGTGGGCCCCGATGCTACCGTTGGAAGCATTGATGATGATGTCCGTGTGGATGCCTTCCTTCAACATTCGGCCGAGGGTCGATAGCGCTGTCAGATTCGATAGCTTCCGTGTGTATCCTTCAGCCCAAATGGAGAACGGTTCTGCGCTCTGTACAATGTCGAGGTCGAAATGTGAGTATGTCAGACGTTTAGTGAATGAATCATGGTCTTGGCACTTCTCTTTTTACTTTCATGACAGGAGGCCAAGAAAATTCAGATCAGATGCACAAATATACCTCTGGAGACTTGATCTTTAGATCGAGGAACTCGACATCGATGATGAACTTTCCGGTAAGCGGGACGTCGATCGCCCAAATGAAATCGTCGTTATTCTTGAGCTGCTTATCTGTTATTTCTGTGGACACACAACAGAAGGGGAATAGAAACCAAAATCAAGATCAGCATAACATTGGACTTGTGTCAAGATTATCACAGTTAGATGGAAAACCATAAGGGCTTACTAGCATATACCCTTTGTTTTTGGTGGAATGCTTGTGCAACTTGGTCTAAGCAAACTTCTAGGTTTCCTCGAAACAACATTAATTGCGGCAATCAATTAAAGGGATATAGGAAGGACAATGTTGCTAAAAGAATGGAGGATGGTCTCTGAGAGATTCTAGGTGGGCTCATTTCTTATCCCTTTCAGCTTTAGCAACCCCACCAACCCATACCTACTCATATCCACATTGGAAAAACTGAAGCATCTGTGAAGATGAACAAAGGAACTGAAATTTCTTGATGATCTCCAATTCATGAGGACCTCACATTCAAATGCCTTATCATGTTTTGGAATTTGAGGCGTTGAAAGTTTCAGATTGTCAAAGGGAACTTGTGACAGGAATTCCAATTTCTTTCTATACACATTTTCGAATTCGACAAATCAAAACTCAGCAGATAAATTACTACTTCGAGCGGTAAAAGAGCTGAAGTAGCAGCGCCGAAGAATCGACGCCGTGACTAAATCGAGATGAGATCGAGAAGTACCGGGGTGTGTCAAAGTATTGCGACCTCCAGCTGAACAAACCACGCGAGCGATGAAAGATGCGATCGGGGGATTCTCTCTCGTCACAGCCGAAATCTCCGGATACAATTTAACATACAATATCCGGTTCTTCTCCACAGACAAATGCCTTCGATCCCAAAGAGGAAAAGTCAGAACTCCATCGTCTTTCCTTTTTAGGAACAATATGAATTCGTATGAATATCTACCCTAGCAACAGAGATAGAGTAGCAGCAGAGCAGAGCATGAAGAACAAAGCAGAGTTCTTTCACTTTTCCTGTTTTTCGCCTAAAAAATCTTCTCTCACAGATGAAAAAATGATAACTTTCACACAAGAACTGACCCAATTGTCTGCATGGGTCAAGGATAATTCAAATCATCAATCACCCATGATCTGGAACAACCAGAAACGACTCTCTGCAAGACGAGAAACAGAGTGTCCTCTGGATAGAGAGAGAAGGAACCTCGAGCCGCCGAAAAGAAAAAAAGAAGAACAGAAACATCGAGAAAGCGAAGCTCAGGGTTCAATCCGACTCACCAATTCCAGAGACCGATCTTGAAAGGATCGGACTTGCGGTAGGTGCAGGAAGCGAGGTTGTCGATCCTCCATTGGGCGAGGCGGGGCGTGGTGTCGACTCGGTAGGCGGAATCGCTCATCCTAGCGTTGGCGAACGCAAGGGCCGTCGTGATCTCATGGATGCAGTCGAAGATTCCTCCTCCGCCAAGAGACTCCCCGTGCTTTCCCAGGTTTGCGGCTCAGCTCGTCCCCGTCGCTCTCGCCTCTCCCTCCTCTCTCCTTCCTCATACACAAATACGTCGCTGTGGCGCTTCCTTTTTTTTTTTTTTTGGGTCTCTGGCACCTCTTTCGCCCTCCCCAAACACTCACTGCGAGTGAACTGTTCCAAGTGCTTTCTTCAAGATAGGATAAAGAAAAGACCCACCCAACAAAGGAACAAGGCTTCCCTTTCGATGGTTTCGGGCACGCAAGGATTTGGTTCCTGCTTTACGCCATTGATGGTGAGACTGAAACCTTTCTCTCTCAACTTAGAGAGAGAGAGAACGGTTGGTTGGCTGGCTTACAGAGCACTTCAGGAGGAGGAGGAGGAGGAAGAAGGGAGGAGTGTGCGTGGGGATTATTTATTGGGCGATGGGGCTCTTCTCGATTTGTTCTTTGTCCATAACTTTTTTGTTTTCTTAAAATAAGGATGTATGGAATGACGTGTGTTGTGGGTTCTTTCTATGCACAGGCTTGGTTCAAGGGGTAAAGTATTTCTTTTTTGCTCCATTTTTTTTGTTTCCAAGCAAAGTATCCTTGGGAATATTGCCAAGAATTTCCCCAATACAAAAGGGCAGAGGCAAATGCATCTATTAGTTGATTAAATTCATCTGCATAGAATCAAGCATCCCATCAAAACCTAGATTTCACAGGACTAATCAGAGGCGACTACCCGAAACGTTCCTAGGTAGATCCCCTGATCATCGCTTTCTAAATCGCAACTTCAAGCACGTCGTTACGAGTCGCATCTCTAGCTATGCAGTCGCTCGTGCAGGGCAGGGTTAGGACTCAGGATAATGTATCGGTGGATACTCGGATCGGTTAGTATTTACATCAAATCAAGAAACTCTCAATCTCTCTTTACGTTGAGGGCGCCGAAAACCGTATTAATGGACACAACTCTTACATCGACGAGTGCAAAACAAATAATGCGTAAATACAAAAATGGTCCATGTATAAGTAGGACAAATGGTTAGAGAGGGGGCAAAAAAAGAGAGTCGATGGAGTAGACGATATCTATGATTAAAGATGATGACTATTTGATACAAGAGAATGACTGGTCGACGTCACTCATCGTGACTATTAACTTTAAAGGTTTTTGCAAATATATATATATTGGGAGTTGATTCATGGGCACCAGCAACAGAGATTTCCCACCATGTACGTCCTCAGACATTTGTCGATTTAATGCTTATCCTTTCCTGAAGATTGGACTGGTTGGTAAACATTTTTTCAGTTGGGTCCGTTGAACTATTATCGTTTCTTCCATAGTACACGTGAAACTAGGTTTTAGTTTTCGTGGCTTTGTATGTAGGCCGACGTATGTATCCATAATGCGATATTTGCTCTAGTTTTGATTTTACCATATCATTCCCTCATCGGGCTAGATTTGTCAAAAGTGCTACGTGCAATTGAAAAGTGGACTTAACTTTATCAATTGAACGACGTTACAATTCTCTATTTATATCATTTATTAGAATATAACATGCGCATGTTTATTATGCCATTCATCTACTCGAATATCAGATTATAGATTATAAGTTCGTAATCCTAAATCATTCTCATTGTGGGCAGAACATATCTACTAATTCTTTTTTAAAGATATTAATTAGTTCAGGACATGAAACCCGAAAGATTAGCAAAGATTTGGTATTTCTGACATTGCTCGAGATTTTCTTTCCCTTTTTATTTGGTGATGCGAAATGGGTAATCTAGACTTGATTTTTACTTCTAACTGGATTCGAAAAATCATAGTACCACCATGCGTAATAATCACGAATCTCTCACCCAAATAGACATATATTATAAGATAGAAAGAAAGCTAACACTATTCAGAAGACGTGGTGATGAAAATCATGAAATCTAGAAGGAGGGTTGAATTGCAAGTTGGGGTAGGAGCATTGATGGTGGAAGAATTGGAATCTTGGTGGATTCTTTTGCTTCATTGCTCGATTAAATAATGATAATTCGAAAAGCACCATAACAATAGCATAATGTCCATGGATTGATGATTGTACATAAGTTGACAAGAAAAGTACATATTGGCGGGGCACAACAAAAAAATAGAATCCAATTTTCAAAGTATTGCCCATCTCGCAAGAAAGACACCCCTCCATCATTTTCTATTTGCTTTTTAGACCCCCCAAAAAAAATTGATGTTCTATTAGGCACAAGATAGAGACATGTCGGACGATCCCGGCTGTCGACGTCGCGGTGGCTGCGACAGATGGGGGGCTGCTGATAGTTGTATACTATGTAAAAAAGTGCATAAAGTGACTTTGTTCGCTTTTACTTTGACAAAATCAAGGAAGGGCTGCATCTTCTTCTCTTGAAAAGGTTAGGGTTTGTGCCGTGGATTTGTTAAAATAGGCAAGCTTGATTTTTATGATCATACCGTTCTTTGGCAAGTTGGTGGGTTAGCCGCCCAACATGACCGGTGAAGGGTGACTTCACCGGCCTCGCTAGCTTCGGGCAATGCTCAACCCCCTCGGATATGGTGAGGGTGTGGTGGCTCCTCGCTTGCTTACGTCTCGGCAAGCGTGGTCATGACAATCAAGGGTCCAGGTCCAGGTCCCATCGAGCAACTTTCTTCGGTTTGTGGATGGGACTCTTCTTCCATGATTGTTGCATACCTAATAAAATTAGTCGGGTACTTTTAGAGAGAAAATGATATAAATAATTTGTTTACAATCACAAATGTATTAACTATTTGCCAATTTGTTCGCTCAATTGGGTTGGTGGTGGATGAATATGAGAGTGTTGAGATCCGATGTGATTAATGGGGTGCTCTAAAAAGCAGGCAAGATCACAAAATATGCTAGAAAAGGTACTAATTGTTTCTTCTTTTGAGTATGGCTCTTTAATAACGCTTGAAAAATCCCTAAACACGCCTATTCAAATTAATCATTTCTTGCTTTACATATGTTTCATGCTCTTCCTAATGAGTAGGGCTCACGAAGCACGGGAGAAGCGCATTCACACCCAAATTTGGATAGATAATTTGGTAACAATTCCAATTTTTCGACTCGGCGAACACCAAGAATCGTTCAATAATTTTACCAACAAAAAGTCGTGGCCCGACAAGCCATTGATCATACGGCACCGGAGAAAAATGTCAGCTAGTCCATACCCGATGCAATCATTAGTTGGCTAACACCGGCTCAATCGGCCATATTAATCCGTGCGGTCATGAATAAATAACCTAAGCGCGACCGATTTGAAGCCGAACCTCTAAATTCAAGGTTTCCTTAGGGGCATGCTGGCGAGTAAAGTAATGCTACGTACTTTTCCTGGTCACCTAAGATCTTGCCGTGTACAACCAAAAACGTTGTCGTAAAGCTCATAAATGTCTCCCTCAGAGGGGAAAAGAAAAGACCAGAAGAAAACGTCAGACTCCCATTCTTCTTGAAAAGAGAAAGAAGGAAAAAAGAAGAAGAAGAAGAGAGAATTCAATGGCGGACTGTTCATCTGCCAGTGGCGGAACGAGGGCGGCACCTCGGTTGAACAAGAGAGAAGGCGCAGGCAAAATGTCGTTGTCCCCCCTTCTTCTTCTTCTTCTTCTTCACCTGTCTTTGTGGTTGCAGGTCTTTCAAAGTTGTAAGAACGGTGGTTGAAGGCCGGATGTCCCGTGGACGCGGGCACTCGGACGCCTCACGTACACACCAAATTTCCTCGCAATTAATATTCCTTTTTGCCAACTGATTGCTTGCCCGACTTTAGGGTTTAAGCAGTAAATCGACCTTCGCTCGCACCAAAAAGAGTTCGACGATCGGTCCAAGTAAAAACTGGGGACACGGCGACTCTCGACCCGACAGCAAAGCACAGCTCGAGCGTGACATGATTCGTCCGAGGAAATCTGCACCGGATGCAGCACGACACTGCTTAACTCGAGATCGCCCTTTGTTCATCCATTTTCAATCAAGAAATATTAGGGTCTGCTTGATAACGTTATGTTCCAAAAAGGTGATTCTGATTATAATTAATCTTTTTTATTTTATTTCCTTTATGAATTTTAGAGAATCAGAGTATGTTGATAACTGCATAAAAAATTTCCGTTCCCGAAATAGAAACGTGTTTGGTAACCGTACAAAATTTCTATTTTAGGAAATAATTTCTCTTCCCCAAATTTTCATTTAAATCAAATAATTACGTAATCACATTGATGACTTTCCGCGACTCAGCAGTCGCGATCTTCTTGTACCATGACATCTTTTGGCCAAAATAGAGATGCTTCAAATGCAATTGTCACTGATGCAGCAATGTACTCTAGGAACAAATCAGGTAGGGTTTAGGAAAAATCGGAAAGCAAAGTCACTAAAAACAAAGATTGGCTAGTGAACGGATCCATTGTTCACATTTTGAGATATTTGGGAATTTTTCTGAACGATTTGCTTACGAGGGGAAAATTCATTATTTGGACAATGGAAGGCAAAATGTTCAAAGTGTTCTTTTTTTTTAAACAAAAAATGAACTTTTTTTTTTGTTCTCAAAATTGATCCAAATTGTTTTCGAAAATAGAATCATAACCCGAATCATTTGCGTATCAAACATAATTCTATTCTTTTTTTTTTTTGTTTCGAGACAAACAAAAATAGAGAAATAGAAACGTTATCAAATAGGCCATTAACCACTTATCATATTGAAATACCTTTGTATGCGGAAACGAATTTACTGCGAATTGGCTTTTGATTTCGTAGCCCTCAAAGTCACACCATGGCCTCGATTTGATGAAGAGGGGGAACATAAATCGCAAGAAACCCGCCGAAACAAGGCAGAGATAGGGTCGGTCAACACACCTGGACCTTTTCTTCTTTTCTCGTGTTTTTAGGAAAAATAAAAATATTCTGTTAAAAAAGTACTAATTCGCAATGAGTCGGGGCGAACCATACACACGGGAAAGCGGGGCCGGGCGGGAAAGCGCAAGCAAGTCCGGAACTACTATACACGGGCGAACGGGAAAACCAGGCCAGCGCAGGCAGCGAATTCAGCAGTCTTCGACCAAAAAAAAAAAAAAAAAAAAAACTTCAGCAGTCGGTGCGCTTTGCGTGGAGTGTTTGGAAACTCCCAAATGATTATGTGTTTATCTAGTCGTCGATAGCTTTCTGTCTTCCGATTAATTCATTATTAACATAGGATTTGAAAAAAAAAATAACCCATAGGATTTGAACTCGAACCGTAGAAACAAAAAAAGGGGGGGGTCTTCTGCTGTTTATCGACCAGCATTTCGATAATCCTCGAAACACGAAACCCTCTATTCTATCTGTAAGTGAAAATCTTGCGGAAAGAGCTTATGACGAGGAGATTTGGTGTAGGTCTGTAAAGATTAGACGACGGTCAAAGGTTTTTCGACGGCTCGCAAAATTTTAAGGGGCACCGGTTCTGGATGTATCATGATCCTTGGTTCTGGCGATTCTCGTGTGGGATCCACAGACCTGATCGGCCTAGCACATGGGCTTTTACATAACGGCCATGGGACTGCGCATATGAATTTATTCAAATCCCATATGGGTGATTCCTAGCACGGAGACTAAACAACGATTTAAAGAATAAGTACATTGTACTTTGTTCCTCGTATAGAGGAAGTTCTTTGGAGGGCATGGTTACCAATGGAAAAATCGGAACCATTTGTTTCACAAAAAAATAAATAATTTATGAATAATTTCAAAAAATGATCACTTATATTATTGAAAATAATTAATGATGAAAGATTTTTTTATTATTATCGATAAACAATTTATGTCTAAAAATATAATTTGATAAGCGATACGAGCGATCCAATAATTGAAAAAAATGTCGCGGCGAATGCCTCGGAGATTAAGAAAGCGAAAAAGTCAAAAGTGAAAACGCTCCAAATAAACGCCGAGTTCTCCGCAATTAGAAATAAGGACGGAAGTCGGGCGACGCTGTGGTACATGCATGGTGAACCGTACTCCACCTAAATTAACCATTGGATTCACTTTTTTTTAAAAAACACGGCTAGTTGGATGAAGAACCTGCTGAACAAGTAGCCAGTCAATTTTTTTGCAGCATTTACAAAAGCTTTTACGAAATTTCGTGGTAACCTAGTTGTTTTGACACATGAATTTCACCGTATGAAAGATCGTACGCTCTACGAGAGTTTGCCCCGACCTGTGAAATGAGCTTGAACGAGTCCATGGGCCATGCATGTGTCGTGTTGAATTAGGGAAGAAAAGTAAACTCAAATACAAGTGGTTCGAGCTCCGGTGCTCTCATTCTTCTGGACTCCAGTCACATCCGAATGAGATGTCCCTCCGCGAGATGGAAGTGCGGGCAACTTTGCTTTTATTTTTTTGGCAACCATAGCTAAGCTTGGATACAATGCAAGGTCTGTGCTTGTTTTCATGCTTTTTTCTTTTCTTTTTCTTTTTCTAATAAGTAAGTTAATTGTGTGAGCTCAAAGGACAGATAGTGGGTTGATTTAATCCACTCAATCCCAATAGGGGTGAAAGTTTCAGGTTCTGGGTAGGTTCTACCCGGAACCTGAAACCTATCCGCTAGTACAGGTTCTTCATTTTTCGAAATCTAGAATCTAGCCTGCATACCGTAGAACCTACAACATACCCTATCATAGGTTTCGGATCCGGTTCCAGGGTACCCTGGAACTTGCCAATATAACTTCCATTACATCAAAACAAAAGACATTCATATTAATAATTTCATTAAGATAGAGATAGAGCAATGAAAGCATGAATGTAGGCACAAAAAATCTTATGCATCATAACAACCCACTAAGTTATATTGCCACCCAGGTCCCAGACCAAAATCCCATCCATCGAAATGTAACAATTCTAAGCCCAAAAATCAAACATAAAAAAGGACAAGCTCAAAAGTAAAATTAGTAGTACCTCAGAACACGTCTCTCTTCATAGACTGTGACAAATCACCTCCTCCTTCGCCATATCGATATCCCAAAAAGCCTAAGTTAAAGTTTAAAAGTAACGTTCGGTTCCGGTTAGGTTTCATAGAGAACTGAGAACCGGAACCAGAATCAGGAACCGGTGGTTCCTCAAAATGTGGAACCAAAATCGGACCCTAGTTTCTTAGAACCTGAAACCGGACCGAGAACCGCAGGTTCAGTTTTTCGGTTCTTGGTTTTACCCTGGAAACCATGCTCAACCCCTAATTCCAACAACATCAACAAATACTACAGCCGGGACAACCAGGCAATCATACAATCATCCTCAGATCAGGAAAATTACCAAGAAAGGTCATAGATCTAATACAATTGTGCTAATCCAATCATAAATTTATATTTTTTTTGGCCTATCAATCCTAAATCTTTGTATTTGTACCAATTCAATCCATTTTTTTTACTGATTGAATCTTAAGCCTTTTTGCAATTGTGCCAATTTAATCCATTTGGCTAGACGATGTTGACTCACATCACCGACATTGACGTAGTAATTTTTAATAGTATTTTAATAATATTCAAAATTTTTATTTTAAATAATTTTTCTGTCTTTTTTTGAGGTTTGGTTTTGTCAAATGGATTGAATTGATACAATTGCAAAGATTTAGGACTCAATCGGAAAAAAATTCATACCTAAATTGACAAAATTGTAATAGTTTT
Organism: Psidium friedrichsthalianum; assembly: GCA_019149425.1. Lineage (NCBI taxonomy): Eukaryota > Viridiplantae > Streptophyta > Magnoliopsida > Myrtales > Myrtaceae > Psidium > Psidium friedrichsthalianum. The sequence continues at coordinate 33,285 of JAGVVM010021021.1, read as the reverse complement.
AGGACCTTTTTTTTTTGGTAATTTCTTTAATACAATCATAATTATTTTGCATTTGCGCCAATTTTTTCTTTTTGACCAACTTTGGCCTGCCGGCGTTGACGGAATGCCAATTTCCTGCTCCCACAAATTTGCTTACTAAGAACAAATTTGCCAATTATCAAACCCAATAAGGTGTATTGGCCATTCCCCAATCAAGCACTCTTTAAGTGGTTTTCCTCCAAAAGTAAGTACTTTTATTTTGAGGCTATTGAATTCTGCTCTCAAGCCATGCCACGCGGGAATGCACATCACAATGCACAAAAAAGGGGAGGCACATGATAGTCGGTCAACACGCATTCGCGAGGGTGGTGCGAGTGGTTGCTTCAACGCTTTTGCATGTGCCAGTGGTATATCGAGTCCTATAAATTCGATCTCTCTCGCTCATTTTGTTTTCCACGAAGCTCTCTTTCCCACTTACTAGCCTCTTTTCAGCTAATCACCTATCTGACCAAAAAGGCTAGGCCAATCCACACGGCCGATGCCATGAAAGTGCTCTTGGTGTTGATGAACACGATGTTGCTGTCGGGGCATATTTCGCGGATCATCATGATCCACCATCAAGGGAGCTATTACAAAGAGTGCGAGTATCGTTGGTTCAAGCATGGTTTGTTGAAGCATCAATGCTTGCACTCTTTGTAGTGATAGAGAAGGAAGCTTACATAGATTGGACCAGGCATTGGGCATGCATGATTCTCCATGAACGGCAAACATCACTTTCGTTTACACCAGTAGTTTCATTGATGCTGCCAATATGGAGGGGTCATAGCTATTTCGAGAACAATCAATCGAAGACAAAGGGTCGTAGCTATTTCGTGAATAATCAATTGAAGGCATAGATTTTATAGACAGCTGCGAATCAAAAGAGCATAATTCCTTTGCTTAAAGTGGAGTCTAACAAGTTAATAAAACTGGAATACATCAGTAAAAGACGTGGTTTCCTTATTCGAGTGATTGTCCAAATACAGAGTAAAATTAAAATCCATTCGGATAAGAGATAAAACTTGTTTTTGATGTCTTGCTGTTGATCTTATTACGTTTATCACCATCTCTCTTGCCTCTTCGATGCTAAGTTATACTTTTTTTTTTCCTTATACTTTTGGTCAAAACCTTGCTTCATTCGATATATCCATCTCTGTCCTTCGTCAATAGCCTCAACAACAAGGCATAGTCTTTTCTCGAAAGCAAGAAACAGTGGCGGCAAAGATTCCATCCCTTATGCTTCCAAGTACATCTGTTGCCGAATTTTGCTTTCAAGCAATGTCTTGTGCCCCAAGAAATCTAGATAGCGATTCGTGCGTTGATTGGGCTCAAAATGGTGGTCTCCTCTTGTTGCCTGGCTACAGTCTTGTTCTAGTGTGAGAGATGTTCGAAAAGTTTCGACCGAAGTTTTGAAATGTTCTGGGACCCATTCTGCAGAATTGAGATATGGGAAATTGGACGAGGTCAGGAGAGGGTTTGACGAAATGTTTGAGAGGAATGTGGTTAGTTGGACAACCAATGATTAACGTGTTTGTTAGGTTTGGATTAGGCATTGAGGCTTTGAGGTGGTTTCTTGATAATCTTGGGAATGGGCGTTCGAGCAAACTGCAACACGATATATGTGTATCTTGAATTTGTGTAGGCAGGAAGTTCGATTTTTGACTTGGCAACAAGTTCATGAGCAGAGAAAGATATGTGATTTTGCAGTCAATATTATGTTTTATGACCATGTTAGTCTCTATACTGTTCTCGAAGTCTTCACGCTAGACGACTCAGGTGCGTTCTCCAATCTTTTACGTGCAGGGAAAAGATATAACCAAAAAAAATTCATAACTTGCTAGACGACTGAGGTTATCGTAAATTTGAAACAGATCCAAAAGAACATAGATTAGTCCCTAGATTATTATTATTTATTTTTTACGGGGGAATGTAAATTGGGCTTTATGAACACAATATATGAAGATCTCTCTTATATTTAGCCCAAAATCAATTCCTGAACCGGTTTCATGATTTATGGATGGCTCGGACCGGCTTTTCTCACCATTTGAACTCCCTCACTAATTCGACAAGGTAATAATTTAAGAGAAACAAAAATAATTGAAATAGATTTGTATTGCATTGGATATGAGTCGGGTCCGATTCGGATTTGGGTTGCTAAATGTGCATTGCTTACAAAATAGGTCAAAACGGGTTATACGAATCAATTTAGGTTGGACCATTTTTAAACCCGGCTCAAACCCCCGACTAAACTCACATGTTTGACGATCCTACATGAATAGCTATCATATACTCTTCAGATCTGATTGAGCTCACATGTTTGCATTGCTTATGAAATGGGTCGGTTACGCGGGTCAATTTAGGTTGGATCATTTTTGACTTGACTCAAACCCGTCTGCATTCACATGTTTGATGATCCTACATAAAGCTATTACTCGTATGAGATAATTTAAGAAAGCTCCTATTAATCTACCTTGAATAATTGAAAAAGCACATCAGAATGTCTACCTGATTGATTGTATTGCCTGACGAGAAACAATGTAGGGATTTGCAGGTGCCAATGAATTCGGCGACGTAATTTGGTTGTTTCAATCCAAATGTTGGGGAACTCTAATTCATACAACACCTAAGAATACGCTACTATCACGGGTCAAATTATTTATTCCCCGGCCTACGCACCTATATAGAGCATAATTTGAGGTTGCTTGGGTTACCTCAAGCTATTCTAGTCACACTTCCTCTAAAGCGTTCTTTATAAATGATGTAACATTTGTTAGTTCCCACTCAAAAGAATCCAATCACTAAAATGAATAGCACGAGATCGGGCTTTTGCAATTGGATCGCCTACATTCCATGGGCCGTTGCCTCTGTTTTCTTGTTCTGTCCCTTCTCACTCCAAAAGCAATGGCGTTACGTACATTAGTAAAAGACTGATATCCTCACCTAGACAATCTCCACACGAATTTATTCATGTAAGAACTCTGATTAGGGAAAAAATAGAAGAGAATATGAAATGAGAAGAGTCGAGAAAAGTAAAAGCTATAATTAGTTTCATTAGGGATGATTGGTTTCAGGTGAGCGGTTCTTACCCTACACCTTGACCTGGACTGGGTTTGGTCGGTTCCAGTTTGCGGAATTGAAAACTGGCCCACTTTGTCCTAGAACGAGTGATGCTTTCTTTTCTTATTTATTTATTGTTTTTTTAATAATCTCTACAAGCGAGAGTTTCCTTACATTAAAAGAAAAAAAATATTTAACTAACTAGGGTTGCTTCACAATAAAAATAAAGTTAGAAATCTTGGATGGTCTGTTGGTCCGAGCGGTTTTGGTTTCCTCATATGGAACTGCAAACTAGACCAGTCCTCTCGAGAACCACAAAAAATCGACTAGTTTCGGTCCGATTTTTGAATTGAACTAGGGCCGATGCACACTCGAGGTATTTGTTTAGCAATTAGCTCTATGTTCATCTCGGCAAGTGGTGTTAGCCGCCCCCACAATAGATGACATTAGGGTTAACTTAAAGGAAGAGATTTTGTTTTGGATCTCACACATCCATATAACTATATGTTCCCAAGGAAGGAGACAATGATAAATGAGAAAATTACTAAAGAAACCCTAAATTTATCGTATTAGTGTCCATTTAGTCTAAAACTTTAAATTTATCTACTTTGGTCCTTAATTTTATTAATTTTTTTTGACAATTTGCCAATGTAATCTATCCTACAAATTTTAACTAAAAATACTAATTTAATGATGTGGATGTTGGTCATATTATGTGACATCGCCGGTTTTAATGTGTTCGAGGCGTTGATCGATGAGAGACGACCTTGCCGGCTTCACCAGCTTTGGGTGAAGCTCGACCTCTCCGAATCTGGCAAGGGCGAGGTCGCCCCTCGCCAGCTTACATATCCGCAAGCGAGGCCATGACTTCAAGGATTGAGTTCTCCCGAGCAAGTATCTTGGGTCTACCGATTAGACTATTCTTCTATGTCTACTGAATACCTAATGAGAGCAATCGGATGCTTTAAGAGAAAAAAAGCTATCAATAATTTGTTTACACCCCAAAACGTATTAATTATTTGCCATGTTGTTCTCTCAGTTGAGGTGGTGGTGGTGGAACACGACAGTATCGAGATCCAACGTGATTAGTTGGGTGCTCTAAGAATCCGGCAAGATTGCCAAATATGCTAGAAAAGATACTAATTGTTTCTTTTTGGAGTATGGCTCTTTGATAAGGCTCAACAAATCCCTAAACACACCTATTCAGATTAATCATCTCGCGCTTTACATATGTTTCATACTCTTCCTAAATCATTTAAGACGAGACAATAGTATTCTCACCTGAATCAGATAAAACATTTCTTACGATCCCAATCTTTCGACTCGACTACTACCAAGAATGGCTCGATTATTTTCACCAACGAAAAAAGTCATGGCCCCGACACACTATTAATCATACGACACCAAAGAAAAACATCAGCTAGTCCACACGCGATGGAATCATTAGTCGGCTAACACTATCTCAATTGGCCATATTAAACTATGCGGTCGCGATGGTAACCTAAGGGCGATCGATTTGAAGCCGAACCACTAAATTCAAGGCTTCCTCAGGTACACGTTGGCGAATAAACTAATGCTTACGTACTTTTCCTAGTCACCTTAGATCTTGCCGTGTACGACCAAAACGTTGTCGTAAAGCTCGTAAATGTCTCCCTCAGAGGGGCAAAAATAAAAAAAGACCAGAAGAACACATCAGACTATTCTTCTTGAAAAGAGACCAAAAAAAAAAAAAAAGAATTCAATGGCGGACTGTTCATCTGCCAACAGCGAAATGAGGGCGACATCTCGATTAAAGAAGAGAGAAGGCACAGACAAATGTCGTCGGCCCCTCCTCTTCTTCTTCTTCAACTGTTTTAGTGGTTGCTGGTCTATCAAAGTTCTAAGAATGGTGGTTGGAGGTCGCACGTCCCCATTGGCGAGGACACTTGGCCACTCCATGTACCCTCCAATTTCGTCGCAATTAATAATCATTTTTACCAACCGATTTCTTTCCCGATATTGAGATGCATGCGTGAATTGTGTTAGAATAGTTCAACATTTCAATAATTTTGAACTCGATGCCATCTATCTATAAGTGAAATCTAAATAAATCTATGTGTCCCATATAAGCTTCGCCGCCGGTCGCCGCTACCCGCCGGCCGCCGCTACCCGCCAGCCACCCCCACCCGCAGGCCGTCGGTCGCCCCCTCCGCCGGCCACCGAAAATCAATTTCTTGATAAATGACGAAAATTATTTTCCGGTTCATTTTTAAGTATTAACTAAACACCGGAAAATATTGTTATTTTTCAAGAAAATGACTTCTTGGAAAATATTTTCTGAAAGTATCACATTTTCCGTGAAACAAACGGAGCCTGAGTTTCGTGGCTCTCATGTGGGACCCATAGATCTACTGGTCCTGGCACATTGAGCTTACATAAAGGCCCACGGGCTGCGCATGTAGATTTATTTTGATCCGGTACGGGCCGACTTCTAGCATGGAGGCTAACATTGGTGAGAATAAGTCCAATTGTAATTTGCTCCTCACAGAGGAAGCTTCTTGGAGGGCATCGGTTACCAAAGGAAAAAACGGACTGTTTGGACTTCTCCAAACTAAGGTTCTGTTTGTTTTGTGAAATATGAATGACTCGAAAGGTAACTTCCTAAAAATAATCACTCGCAGCACTTGAAATGATCAGTCAATAACAACAGAATTTGATCCCTAAAACAAAACTATTGATGTTGCATAATTTCCCATTCGTATTCTTTATGAAATTTATATGCTAGAGACGACTTGCTCAAGAATAACAAATCCGCATCCAATGAAACATATATAAGACGAAGTCCATTGTAGTTTGTCCCTCAAATAGCGGAAGCTTCTTGGAGGGCATCGGTTACCAAAGGAAAAATGGACCGTTTGGATTTCTTGAAACTAAGGCTTCGTTTGTTTCGTGAAAAAAAAAAAAAATCGGTTATGAATTGCATTCAAACCGGCCCGACCTGCGAAATGAGCTTGAATTTAGAGAAGTGTGGGCACTAACTCACTTCTATTTTTAAGATCCAGACCATGTGAGGCCAGGACCGAACGAGTCCGTGTACGATGCATGTGTCGTGCTGAATTAGGGACGAAAGGAGCCCAAGATAAGCAGTTCGACCTCCGGTGCTCTCATTTTTTTTTTTTTCTTGTGATTGCGCCCATTCCAAATGATCGGTTCTCCTTTTCCTATCCTTTTCACAAAATCTAATGCACAATCCCATGTATATCACACGTCTGGCAGTGGCTCGCCCGTTCACCCTTTCCAAGGTCAAAAGCAGTTAGTAATTTTGTGCATGACATTATATTTGATCCTCACGCATGACAAATAGATTGTTATCTATTACCATATTTGTAGTTCTTTAACAAGGATCTAGGCCTGCAGATCTATTGGAGGCCTACTCCGGGCTAATGCACAGCACCTAATTCTATGTACTTTGGAGGGAGGATTACCCAAAAAGTCATAAACTTATCACAATTGTGTCGGTTCAATCATAGTCATAAATCTTTTTTGGTCAATTAAGCGCTAAATTTTTACAATTGTGCAAATTCAGTTTATTTTCCGGGCCGACGTTGATGTGGATAATTTTTAATAATATTTTAATTTTTTTTTCTTTTTTCTCTTTCTTTTTTTTTTCTTCCTATTGTGACTGGCGAGGGTCGCTGGAGCTCACCAGGGCCTCGTCGGTAGTGGATGAAGGTGACCATGGCCTTGCAAGTCGCAGGCAAGGCCACTCCCTCTACCACGGTGGCCTCACCCAGTGGCCGATGAGCTCTAGTGACCCTCGCCAACCACAATAGGAAGACAAAAAAGAAGGAAAAAAAAAAGAAAAAAATTAAAATATTATTAAAAATTATCCACATTAGTGCCGCCTGCAAAAAAATTTTTAAAACTAAATTGGCACAATTGCAATTGGTTTAGGACTCTTTTTTTTTTTTTGGTAATTTCCCTACTTTGGACATGCTAAAGAATTTTGACTGAATGGAAGACATAAAGCGAGGCTCGTCGAGAAATGCCTATTCTAGTTTCTAACTTTTCTCTATTAGGGTTGATATCAACCCATATTGTGATCGAGATGAAATTGAGAGATTTCTGCTTTACTTGTTTGGCCAACCATAACAAGCTGGGGTACAATACAAAATGTGTGCTTGTTCTTCATGCTTTTTGTTATTTTTCTTGTACGTAATTTTATTTTTGGGCCTAGTGAATTCAGATCTATTTGACCAAAAGCTAGAACCATCCATACGGCCGACGCCAATGGAACTGCTCTCGGTGTTGACGAAAACAATATTGCCGTCGCGGAGGACTTCACAGCCAGTGGTGCAATATGTTTGAGATCCGATACAGGGATCATCGTGATCCACCACCAAGGGAGCCATTAGAAAGGGTGCAAGTATGGTTGCTTCGAGCATGGTTTGTTAAAGCAATGACACTTGCGCTAAACCTGCAATGAAGTCTTACACAGATTGCACCGACGGATTTCGTCATAAAATCCCCCATGGACGGCAACGTGGCTTTGTTTTACATCAACAACATTTTTCATTGATGCTGCCCGGGTCCTACCTTTTTCGTAACAGGGAATCAAAGGCATAGGAATTTTCAGACTCTTACCAATCAAAAGGGCATAATCCTATTAGAAGTCATAATTCCTCACTTAAGAAAGTCTAATAAGTTAATAAAGTTGGATTATGGTTTCCTTTCTAAAGTAATCATCCTCATATGGAGGTGGTGGTGTAATTCATATTGATATAAAGGTAGAGGTGTCAACGTGGGTCAATGACAGCAAACGGACAGGTGAGGCCGCGGTCCATGAGTAGCTACGTCGACTAGCCGCTACTACCTGGACCGGAGGACCTCCTTGAGATGCTCCGGGATAGGGGCTATGCGATTGCCTCCTCTAAGACATTCAGCTGGTCAAAGAGGGAATTTTCTCGAGCCCCTAAAATCTTTATCATCAAATCCAATTGCCGATATTGATTCCAACTTCTTTTTATATAAAAAAAAATCTCAATTTTAGGTTGAATGTTAATTTTGCCCACATAAAAACACGTTTAATCTAGTGAGTTTTTGCTAAAGGAAAACGATTTTTGTTGCCCTTAAGTCATCCGATGATCAATTATTTCTCGAGCAATGAGTTTGTTGGGCTGGACAGGATTCAACCCCACAACCCGGCCTGCATAGTCCTTCTTCCCCAATCTATTTTGCACGCAGATTAGCCAAGGGAGACCAATATTTTGAGCTCAAAATTGAAGCTCAGTTCAATGATAATCGGCACTCTAGATGGATGGGCATGGAAAGCCGATTGGTTCTGATCCGATCAAGCCCAATTTCAAGAGCTGAGACCGCCGGACGTGGAAGTACCAGCTTGTTTTTATGCCCGCGGTGATACCTAAGAATGGTGAGACCAAAACCAGCCAAATCCTCCGAATTAGTGCAAATCGGAGAACCAAGTGGAGCTAATCAGATTACCTGAGAGTCCACTGTCACTGGCGAACCATTTGGCATGTGGTGTCACATGTCATGATCCACCGACTCAAACTTTCCCCGTACGACAATTTTTGAAAATTTTTGTGGATACAAGGATCTCGGTTAGGAGAGTTCATTTTCAATTCCAACCGACTTCTATAGAGAGAGAGAGAGGCGATCGCAAGTTCATGCGATAGCCATTGATGCCGCGCCTCCCTAGAGCTTCAAAACTCTCATCATGGTGTTTCAAGTAAAACCGAGCCGGTGTAGAAGCTGTCCGAGCTCCCTAAGGTCTTGAGGAAGCCTCTGAACCCCTAGATCGTGCCTATAACCCCTAACGAGGTGAGCTCCATTTTTGACAGCCCGAAGCTCTCTAATGGCAAACTTTTTGTTCGCTCGATCATTTGACCTAAAACTACTTCCAATTGATTCCTTTTCTCGTGCTGATGACGTCCGTACCTCTTTTGTGCATTTCATTGCATAAATCATTGAGTCGGTCCTTGCGAATCCCAAACACGCGGCAAGCTCTCTAGCTCGATCTAGACCAGACCGAGCTCTCTCGTTCATCAGGTAAGTCTTCTTGACCTCCTGTGATGCTTGCTGAACATTTGGTGTAGCTTGATCTCATAGAAAATGGCTAACGGTCTAGGTTTAGTCACCATTCGATCCCAACCATAGATTTTGGTAGTATGATCTAAGGGCTGTGGCGTAGCCATGTGGCTTAACCTAGACAGTAGGATTAGATATTAAATAAAAAATTCAGAAAAAATCTTAAAAAATTCAGGAAAATTAAAAAATAATTAAATATGCAAATGTGGTGTTGTTTTAGGCCAATTTGGGACCCATATATGGTCTAGGTTGGGTGCCCGAGAGACGTGGGCCGAGTCAACCCTACCCGATCCGGAAAATTAATAAAAAAATTTCAAAAAAATAATAAAAAAAAATCAGAAAATAAAAAATCCAAAAATGGGAAATTCATAAAAAAAATATAAAAATAAGAAAATTTCCAAAAAATAAAAAAAATGGGAAATAATCACATTCAATTGGTTTGATCCATTTTTGTTGATTTTGGTGCCCGAACCTTCCCCAAATGACCATTTTGCCCCTTTGGACTTTTTGTCCCAAATTTTTGCAAATCACCCATGAACACCAATGGCAAACTCTCTAACCCTTGAGGCTTCACTAGGTATGCCTTACCTTGATTTTGATGCGATTTTATCTGCATGATATGATTGTTTGATTTGCTCACTTTCCATTATCGATTGTGATTGATAGGATAGTCATTCCTAGTTACATGAACCCCTCTAGAAATTAGATCTTACCTCATCCCGGGCCATCGGCATGAAATTCATAGTTAGAAAAATCATTCGACTTAGGTATAGAAAGAGCATTGATGGAAACGTCGGTGTAACAAAGTCCCCAAAGCCTCATCTCTAGTTTTCGTAGAACCGAATGAACTGTCCCAAACGCTCGATAGGGTTTTCAATTTACCCTCCAAAAATTGATTGATGCCTACTCCAACGGCATGCACACATCGCATATGTCACCCAATCATACTAAGGTCGATCCTATTTTAATATAAATCCCGTCGTTTCGACTTATTATGGGTTTGGGAGGGCCCGTGCCTCGATCTTGTTCATCATATCGGGTGGATGAGATCTCTACAATCCATTAAACACTCTTGAAAAACCTAATGAAAATTTCTCGAGAGATTTCTCGACAAGGGAATCTTTGCATTTTCAATTCAATAAGATGTAATTTGTAGATTAATGATCAATATAGTTACAGAAGTTTTTTTTATTTATTTTGGAATCTTGATGAGGCATACCAAACCAACTTGATGATGATAACCAATGATAAAAAATTATGTCATCTATGGCAAATACTAAGGGTTAGGTTTTTCAAGAATTCCCGTTTCAAGGTTTAAAAAAAAAGGTTTTTCAAGAAAAATCTTCAAAAATGGCCAGCATGCATTTTAACCCTAGTTGTCTTACTGATTTATCCATCATATCTTTCAAAAGTAATTAAGGGGCGAGGGGCAAATTGCTTAACTCCAACCATGCACTAACTCGATCGATCCTTGGATGGCCCTACTCATGAATGTCAAACCTTGAAGTGAGCTAGAAGACATGATTGATTTAGTAACAGTATGATATCAAACCATTGGCTTGTCTAAGATTGATCTATACTTCGCCTCAATCGATTGCGCCAAATCAGTTGATGGAAGTGGGGCAAAGCCATAGTCATGCAATCTCAAAAGGGGGTATCCTTAATTAGGTTTGATCATCTCTGAAAGTAACATGCTTTCTTCTTGCAGGTGCTAGGCTAGGGAATGCATCTTTGATTGCTACCACTAGAGTGAATGAGTAATCGGAACTAGACTTGCTAGAGCTGAAAATGAGAAGGGAATATCTGGGGGCTGTTCCAAATTACGGCCACCCAATATACCCCATCTTGACCTGGAAAAAGGGAATATGTCTCATGTGATTTTCAAGATAACCCTTGACTTTCCTTGTTGCAGAAGCATACGAACAACTATGATGGTCATCACCATTAAATAGGGGCAACCGAGGCATCTCAAGTCTTCACTCATTCACACATGTTTTCCTTGTTCTGAGGCAAAGATAGGAATGATCTAGTCCTCAACTTGAGGATTGGATTCCCAAACTCATTTGATCCATTCATGTGTTCTGAGGCAATCCATGACCCCTTATTTCTAAGGATGTTCTAATCCTAACATTCTTGCATATTGCCATATTTGCATTTTTGAAAATGCTTACACATTGCATGTTTATGTGTAATTATTCTACAAGTTTAATTTACCAATTCTAAAAGGGGAGTATAGACTACTGATGTGCATCAAATGTATTGAATGGGGCATGATAGCATGATGAAAGGCAAGCCTTTTCCAAACACGTCTCAGATACATTTCTCAAGTGAAATGAGTGCCAATATTCTACATTCCCAAGTTGAAGGGTTTTCTCACAAAAGTTACGATAGCCAAAGTGGCAGTGGCATTCATTTCTCTATCCCAAGTAGTACAGGTTGTCTATTGATTAACTTGTTGAGCAGCGATTTCATTTCTCTACCTTTGACAAGAACCATCCCACATCAGGACCAAACGAGGTAATTCTAGCAGTAGCATAAGGTAAATGGTTATAAATTTTCTTGCTTGGACTAACATCAATGTTCGAGTGTTTCTTTGCATTTAAGCTCAAACTGAATCAAGTGGCTTAGGATGATGAAGAGCATTTGTTTCTCTATCCTACACACTTATATCCCTTGCATAGCCCACTTTAGCCTGCAAATTCATTTCTTAAACCTTATTGGTGATCATTGCTCATTTTAAGATCAAGAAAACGCTACATCTAAGTAGAAGAACTGGGTTCACAGATAATCCCCAAATGAACTCATCATATGTGTTAGTTTTTCATTGTATGCATATCTGGCGTTATTTTTATAATTCCTCATTCAAAATCACAAGATTGTAAAAAAAAAAAAAAAGGGAAAAGAGGGCAAATTCAGCCTAAAAGAAAAGGGCTCGCTCCAAAAAAAAAAAAATCAAGACAACAAAAAAAGGAAAAATAAAAGGAAAAAAATTAAGACGTAAAAAAAAGAGGAAAAAAAATCGAGATATCAAAGAAAAATCGAAACGTCATGGGAAGAAGAAGAAAAAAATGGGAGTTGGGAGTAAGAAAAGCAAAGGTTGATCCCACAAAAAAATCCCGGGCATTAGATGAAGCAAAGTGCCTACTAAAAGTAAGGCCAGTACCCATTCAAATCTTTGTTCATTTGTAAAGTACTTTTGAGTTTTGAATCTGCATTTTTGTATGTTATTTTTCTTGTAAATTACAAAGACATTGAGCTGTAAAGAAAAGTCCCTAGATGATCCAAATTGCAGAATGTAATCTTCGACTGAATTCATGCCGTCCTCAACCAATGACGGAATCAAATCCAGAAGGCTAAGATCGATGACAAGTTAGCAATAATCACCAACATCAAACCCTTATTATATACATTTTCTGAGCCAAAACAAATTTTTTCGTTTCTTAGTCCCAATCCTAACTTACGTTACAATCCTTCGAAATCTCTTCAGATTATGGCACTTGAGTTAACGTAAAGTTGAATGATTTTAGGCATCGCACGACGAAGTTCGAGCAAGATTATTTCTCTCTCATTTGTGCAAGTTTCTTGACTTGCAAACTTGGAGCAGATGATGAAGACTTCTCTTTCAAATTAGCTTTGACTCGATTAGGAGTCCCTTTTGTAAACCTTTGACCTAACCCTCATTACGGTCCTAATCAAGACCTCTAGATTGGGTCATTCGTACTAATTTTGAGATTACTTGGAACTTTATCGAATACGATGATGGTAAGGTTGAGTGGTTCTCTTGAATCCTATAGCTAGGATGAATAGCTATTCTCAAGAGTGAGAGAAAGCCCTTTCGAATCGAAATTTCCCATTCAGATTTACATTCAAGGTATTCATAATGTGAAAACCTCCCTAAGCATAATTGATAATGCAAACTTGACAGAACGATCGTGTATGAACCGCATTATGAGTCATACACATTTTTGCTCTTAATCATTGATAATACAAACTAGGCTAAGCAATTTTGCATGAACCCATTAAGTAAATTTTAGCACGTATGCTTGAACGTGTTACCTTTGACATTGTCTAAACAGATGCATTCCCGATGTTCGAGTTACTTCCCAAGATCTCAAAATTTATTTAAGGATTACTGAATGTATTTAATGTATTTAAGGATTACTGAATGAACAAGCTCTGCTTGTAAGTGTAGACTAAGCAATCTTCTAGATCCTCAGGTACGTATATCTTTAACTTGAACCTTTCAAGAGAATGAGTACCAATGATTGTCAAGGTATTCGAATCTAGTATGACAGCCATGATCATTTTGGTATTCGCTTTCCTCAGTGAAACATGAACTTTGTTGAGAACATGTAGCATTAGTTTTATGCACATGATTAAATCCTACTCTAGATGAATAGACAAGTATGATGCGTCCAGCCTGTCTACTTCTTGATCATTGTTTGAAGATGTCACGTATGTTTTTTGATTGCCGTTCAAAATCTTGCCCCACATTGACACTTAGTCGACTCAAGTTTACACCTTTTACGCAAATGTTTCACCTGATCGACTCCCGTGACATTGATTACACATTTTTACACAAATGCTTCACTTGATCAGCTTAGGTGGCATTGATTAAATGTTTCTACACAAATGCTCCTTCTAATTCGTCTCAAATGACATACCCCTTTTCAAGTTCATACTGATACGATTTAGTTGACACGGCCCTTTTCGTTTTCATACTGATGAGAGTCAGTCGACACGCCCCTTTTTGTGTTCGTATTGATGAAATTCAAGCGACACACTCCTTTTCATATTCGTACTAATGAGATTCAGTTGAGTTGACACACCCCTTCGTATTCATACCAACTTGATTCAGGTGATACATCCTTAGCAATTCATGATCGACCTACTCTTGTAATTTTGATCTTTATATTCATCGAACCACGATGGACTTGCTTTTGTGATCTCGAAAACTTTTACCGACTCACGATCAACCTATTCTCGTAATCTCAAAAACCTTTACCGACTCACGATTGACCTGCTCTCGTGATCTCGAAAAACTCATTATCAACATATCTTGTGCTTTCTCGTGTCGGAATGAGATTTCTGATAACGAATATGATTTTATCGACTCACGGCGGCCCGTAAAACAATGGTGGTCCCAAGAGACAAATGGTGCAGTTTGAACCATAACTTAAGCATATTCCCTCATAGATCATGTGCTTTCTCACATTGGAAGGAAACTTCTAGTAACAAACAAGGCTTCAATACCTTGAAATCTTTGCATCCACAAGAATAAGCTTGTAAATCAAGGGAATTGTCAGCATTATAAAGCGTCTAGTAAAGCCTGGGTACTTCATATGCGATCCATGTGCAAAGTTTTTTAGAAAACCTTACCATGTGTTATTTATAGCTTTGTATATCATGCATCATCTTATTGCATAGAAAATGGGATTAAAACTCCCGCAAAAAGAGTCATTCATCATTTGCATTATCAAATTTAGGGTTCAATTTGTCTTTGAGCGAAACCTTTGTGAGTCTCCACTCAAAGAGGGGTAGCTATTGGTAGCTAAATTTGATTTTTCCTTGATAATTTATTTTGGCATAAAATTCGGGAATTAATCTTAATTCCTACCAAAAAATAATTAAATCATTTTTCATATAGTCTGCATTTAGTATAGTTTAATTTCTACATTGATGCATTACATTTTGCATTGGACTGACGGCAAAAATGGACGTGAAATTGACAAGTGGACTAGGCTTGTACCGCGAAGAAATCGTATCAAGACAATTGGGAGTGATGGCCGAAAAATGCAAACTAGGCGAGCAAGGCTCCAAGCTCAAATTGAATTAGGTTCGGGCTGTTATTGTTGAAAGCCTTGAATTCAATCAAATTTAGGCTCTAACAAAAAAATCAAACCTGTCAATAAAAAGCTCACTACATCAACATTTCAGCCAAGACCATGCATAAGCCGACAAGAAGGGAAGCTACTGAGCTCTAAGTTAGTCAAATTCATCCCATTAGAATTTAATTAGAAATTTGGCCTTGGATTACGATGAGTTAAAAGACCGTGGAGCTAAACCTAGCAAAACCCTATATAAACATATTGGTGCCTTCAGATCAAAGGTGGGCTAGACAATTCTTCACACGGCCATCTGTTCAAATAAATAAATAAATAAATAAATAAATAAATAAATAAATATATATATATATATATATATATATATATATATATATATATATATATATATATATATATATATATATATAGAGAGAGAGAGACACACACACACAAAGAGAGAGAGAGGGCTTCGTTGTGGTCTCGTTCTGGGCACGATGCACAAAATTCTCGAACTCCAGATACTCGTCAATAGCTCTTGCCCATCGTCGCTCACTCGCAGTCCGTGCAAGAATCTGTA
The DNA here is from genome assembly GCA_019149425.1 of Psidium friedrichsthalianum. Classification (NCBI taxonomy): domain Eukaryota; kingdom Viridiplantae; phylum Streptophyta; class Magnoliopsida; order Myrtales; family Myrtaceae; genus Psidium; species Psidium friedrichsthalianum. Next base: position 17,721 of record JAGVVM010021021.1, on the reverse strand, counting down.
AAAATCCCTGCAAGAAAGCGCCAAAGAGAGAAAGCTCAGGTGTTGACTTCATAAGAGAAATGCACCAATACATGCTTGTGGGCTTATGGCTTGCAGAAGATGATTAGCGTGTCCTAACAGGAAGTTCTCTCTCAACAATCCCTTTGACTCTCATAAAACTTCAATAGCTATTCTACCAGAGAACTTCTCGTTATTTCTTTTTTTTGTCGCAGGATTTAAAATAGTCTTGTCCTGAGGTCGTCCTGGCACGGCTTTGGCTTGTCCCGAAGTGAGATTATCATTCCCTCAATCACTCACGGTACCTTTTGGTGTCGTGTTATAGCCCCAGCAGACCGTTGCCACTGAGAGTCCACCACCACCACAGACGCCCATGACCTCTCATGCCACTAATCCCAATTGAAGAAATTGTAAGCGGTGGATATTGGAATATTCAAAAGGGCTGGTCGAAGTAAAAGTCTGATTTTGAGTCTTCGGTCTTTTGATTTACATTGTTTATGCAATAAATTGGTTAGTTCTCCTTACTGTGGTTGTAGTTTCGCTCCACACAGGTTACCACCGAAGTGCTCGTCGCTGGCCACCCTGCCGAGCAAGCTTGAGCCCAGATAGTTCGGAGCTCAAATTTGGCAATCAGATTTGCCAAATTAGGTAACAATCTCTATCTTAAGATATTCTGAAAATTACTTGTCTAATTTGAATTTTTGAATTTGGAAAATATTTTGGGAATATTGTGCATATTTTCGATTTTTTTTTGGGCATATCTTCGGGTACTTGGCATATCTTGTGGCTTGATTTTGAAGTAATTTGAATCTCGATCATATCTTGAAGATATTGTGCATATTTTTCAGAATATTTGGATTATCGTGAGGTTCAATTTGAAATTTTTGAAAATCTTGAGCATATCTTTGGATATTGTGGATAAACTTAACATACCTTGTAAATTTGGATAATTATCTAAAATAATTTTGAAAATCTCATGAGATAATTTTTTTCAAATTTTTCAATAGGTGAATCATTTGTGGATAGGGCAATCTTGCCCTTTATAATTTGATTCCTATAGCCTAAATTGCATCATTTTTATACTATAGTTGAATGTTTTATATAATATAGTTTTATAATCTACCTTGAGTTTAATAAATGCTCCCATGTGCCTTATTCCCTCAGAAAATGTGCGCATTAAGGATGACTATTCGACTTCACCCCGAAGTACGATCTCATCTGCGCATCACAATTGTTTGTCACATCCCATAACTTTGGGATTAGACCAACAAATTTCACAAAATCGGACTTTACTATCCAACCCATATCATTTGGGTACGACTTTAGTTCGATATTAAAATTCACCATTTGACCTCACCCCCGCGGTACAAGGTGTATAAAATTCACTTTCCGACCCCAAACTTCGGGTATGAAGCAACTTTATCAGAAAAATGGATTATAAGGTGTATTATGCTCAAAGTTTATTATAATTTTGTTTGAATCTTATTTTTTTTAGAAAAATCACAAAAAGAATATCAAATCATTGTCTAAAATGGAATTAAATGTCGAGATACCTTTTAATATAAAATTAGACTTTGAGTAATCAATTTCTTAATTTATATTAATTGTTATCAATCTTTGGACCATCTTTTATTTTTGCATTTTATTTAATCCGAAAATATAAAAAATATCATCCATTTGCATTTCATATAGCGTAGTTTATGCATATTTTCCATGCCCTTCATGCATATTCCTATGTCATTCATGCATATTTCAATGTCATCCATGCATCTTCGTGTCACTTAGGACATAGTCTTAACTTTGCTAGTTCAATTTGCATGTCATTTAGGCCGAAACAAATTTCAACTTTTGCATGTCATAGTAGTGCATCCTTGCCTGTCATTTATGCCATGCCACGTAGTTCAATCAAATCATGTCGCATGTCATTTAAAAAAGGATTCATATTTTACATGCATCAAAAATCCAATTTTTCCAAAGTCATTATCCATGTCATATAATTTAGAATGCTTGTCAAAACATCACGTAGTCATGTTTGAATTTATATAGTTATAGTTGCATTCTCATAGCATTCAATAACCATGAAAACCCCAAAAATGGAATTGCATTTTGATTTTTAACTAAATCAATTGAATTTGCCAATCAGAGATAATTTTCACAAGAATGATACCGAAAAGCCATTAATTGAAAAGTTAACGAAATTAAATTCCCGAAACCTGAATCCTTGGTTTACAGAAAATAAAGTATTCTCTCGATACTTTATTTGGGTGTCTAATCTACCTTCCAAAAAAATACTAGTAGTAGCTTCAGAATTGAAAATCTTTTTAAATGTAAATCTAAGTTGCAAATTGTTAGAGTTTGGGAGAGCTCAGACTAGATTGCTTAATTCACTTAATTAATCTAGTAATCTATTAACCTATAATTCAAATTTTAGCTCGCGACAGTCATGCGATCCGACCAGACTGGTCCGTGACCGGTTCGACCAAAGGGCCTGACTCAACAATCAATTGGTCCGGTTGGGGTAACGGGTCGAGTCGAGTCTACCCGGACTGAGATGACATAAGCTAACGTCAGCCATGCATGTGCGAGCTCGGTCTAGCACTTGGTTCCCTTCTTGCATGAGAGAAAAATCAAAGACGCAACCTTAGAAAGAGCTGGGTGATGGTGACTTGCGAGCATGCGCTTTTCTTTTTCTTCGTCCAAGAAAAAAACTCAAGAACATAATCATGGCAAGGAGACGAACTCGGAAAATTTCCATGTCTGTATCCAGATTGTCACAAAAAAAAAAAAAAAACTCTATACAGCGATCCAACCATGATTTTGCTAGTCTCGAAGAGCATAATCAAAATATGTGATCAAATATCATTTTTACCGAAAATAAAATTTCAAAAAATGCCCAAAACATGATTCGAGATCGAGAACATGTAGGCTTTGATATCACATGAGGACTACGATTATAACTTTAAGCAATACCCTTAGATCATCACGTATAAATATACGAATCATCATTTCATAAAGTAAAAGAATTGTCACATCTTGTTTAGGATATATCGTTCTTGATGCGGAATTGCGATAAATCAATGCCAAGAGCTTCTCCTTTATGAATTCCTTTAAACATCAATTTCAATGAAACGGCTCTACACATACGCTCTTTGACGACTCTTTATGTGAGGCTATGTGAACATTTAGGTTTAGAGGAGGGACTTGAGTTTTATTTATAAAGTTTGTAACCTATCTCTTCATTATAGATAAGGTTTAACTTAGCCTATACTATCTGGCCCCACATCCAACTAGGATTAGGGAACCTTATATCTTTCATTTATTAGATCAATAAAAAAATTACAATAATAATTAATAAAGCCCATATAAAATATATTCTAACAGGCTCAACAAGATCGGCCAAGCTCAAGGTTTTCTTTTTTCTTTTTTCTTCTTTTCTTTCTTTTCTTTTTTTTGGACGGGGCGGGGGGGCGGGGCGCAATGGCCAAGCTCAAGTTAAGCAGAGCATTAGCGCAATGGATTCCGTGGTAATTTTTACTAAACTTGTAAGTAGAGGCTTCTCCGATTGGGAAAGTCCTATGACACTTCGCGCCCGAGCCTCTCCGATTGACATAGCCTCCATAATCCCATGCGGAGAACGGCACTTCCTCGACCAAGAACAGGCCTCGTTCCTCGGCCAGCTTCTTGATTTCCCACTTGCTGTATGGATGCGCTGTCTTGTGCGTCACATGAATCTCTCCGTCCTCAGCCAGCATCGTCTTCGCATTCTTTAGGAAGCCTCTCATCAGATCTCGGTGAAGCCTGAAAATCATATTCACATTCGACACAGCTAAATTTGCAATGTAGGATAGATCATTACAGACGGAAAGAAAGATCGAGGCATGCATTTATGGATGTCAGCTTCAAATGAAACGAAACGCTCCGGAGCTGGAGACTAACTCAATCTGGAGTAAGGATTCTTCACGGCCGTGGAAGCCAGCATGAGGAAAGTTGTAGACAATTCGATCGAAGGATTTTCGCTTGAGAATGGGGTGTTTGCTCATGGTATGAGCGTCCACTTCATGCAAAACGGTGCCCCCAAAGCCCTCGATGGCTGCCAAGTTGTCAATCGCTGATGTTGCATAACTCTTCTTTATCATGTCTAAGGACAAAGAACTAGGATTAAAACTGAGGGACAGCCTTAGAAATGGTAAGGACAGACAAAGCATCTTAGGTTGTCGATTTCGATTTTGTTAGCAACCAACATTCAGAACGTCCTCGATCTTTCTAGCAAGCTGCGGTGTAAGTTGATGTCCTTTTTCTCCAGCATACGATTGACTTGAATGCACAAAAAAAATAAAAAAAAAGCCAAGACGTGTGATCTTTGTGCGGGTACCTCTCGAGTCAAGTGAGGTGGTGACCAAGTTGACGGCGGAGCCAAAGGTCCTGGCCAAGCAAGCTGCAAAGGAAAAATCACCCTCGCCCACCAGCAGTATTCTGTGGAGATTGCTGTAGTGCTTGATGCGTTTCTCTCGTCCCACATGGCCATCATCATCCAAGTGCGACTCCGCCATCGATCCAAACCTTATCAATTCGGAGCTAAATTATTGCAGCTTCATCGATCCTGTGTCCTAAAGCGAGCATGCAGGTGGGTATTATAAAGAGCATTTTGACTAAGTGTCTTGAATACCAGAAGTCTCTGCGGTGATCGGAAAATGCAAGTGCTCCGGTCAATGGAAGAAGCAGTTATGTCTCCTAGGTTTCTTCCAATGGATGTCATCATAAAATCCTCCATGGACGGCAACATGGCTTTGGTTTACTTCAACAACTTTTTCATTGATGCTACCCATCTCGAGGTCCTACCTTTTTCGTGAACAAGGAATCAAAGGCATAGGAATTTTTAGACTCTTACCAGCCAAAAGGGCAAAGTCAAATTCCTTACTTAATAAGGTCTAATAAGTTAATAAAGTCGTCGACCAGAAAAAAAAGTTAATAAAGTTGGATTATGGTTTCCTTTTTCAAGTAATCATCCACATATAGAGGTGGCGGTGTAATTCATATTGACATAAAGGCAGACGTGTCAACGTAGGTCAATGGCAGCAAACGGACAGTGAGGTCGCGGTCCATGAACAGCCAGGTCGACTAGCCGCTTCTACTTGGCCCAGAGGACCTCCTTGAGATGCTTTGGGACAGGAGCCACGCGATTGCCTCGAGACATTCAGCTGGTCAAGGAGGGGATTTTCTCGAGCCTAATTCCCTAAAATTTTTATCATCAAATCCAATTGCCGATATCGATTCCAATTTATTTTTTATATAAAAAAAATCTCAATTTTAGGTTCAATGTAAATTTTGCCCATATAAAACACATTTAATCTAGTGTGTTTTTGATGAAGGAAAAGGATTTGTGTTGCCCTTGAGTCTTCCGATGATCAATTATTTCTCAAGCAATTTATTCAAGATTGAAAATTGATTAAAGTTGGGACTAGTGAGCTGCTAAATTTGGTTGGAGGGACTGATTGGTGGTGAGTTTTGAAGGATTTGTCAATTCTAGGCTAGTTTTTGGTGACTTTTGTTTTATCTGGTCTTTCAATTTTGTGCCTTTGTCTCCTTCTCTCTCGCCGACCTCCAGGCCGCCCACAGCCAGAGGCCCGACATTGACCGACTCTTCATCGCATTGTTGCTTGTAGAGCCTACTTCTTGTTGGCCTTATTGACATTTACCACCATCTCTCTTGTTTCTTCACGCTGCTGTGTTATACCTTTCTCGTACGTTTTAGCAAACCTTGCTTCATTCGATATACCCGTCTCCGTCCTTTGTCAAAACACTCAAACATCAAAACCTAGTCTTTCCTCGAAAGCAAGAAATGGAGGCGGCAGAAGATTCCATCCCTCATGCTCCAAGTACTTGTCTTCGACGCCAGAATGTGGTTTCCGATCAATGTCTTGTACTCCCAAAAAAAAAAAAAAAAAATCAAGATGGCGATTCGTGCGGTGGTTGGAGCTCAATGGATAAAAGATGGTCTTCTTGCTGCTTGGCATCAGTCATGTCACCCTGGGTGAGGGATGTTCAAAAAGTTCAAGCTGTGGCTTTGAAATGTTGAGGTGTGATTAGTTCTGCGCACTTGAGATGTGGGAGATTGGATGCAGACAAGAACGAAATGCCAGAGAGGAATGTGGTTAGTTGGACAACGGTGATTAACGGTTTGGATGAGACAGTGAGGGTTTGAGGTTGTTGCTTGATGCTCTTGGTAATGGGGTTCAAGCAAACTGCGAGACGTATCTGTGAATCTTGAATTTGTGTAGTAGGAGGTTAGATTTTCAACTCGGAAAAGAAATTCATGTATGTGTTATAAAAATGAGCAGAGAAAGTTATGTGGGGGGGTCAATATTATGTTTCATGACGATATTAATCTCTCGAGAATCATCCGTGATATGCAGGGAAAGATTTGTTAAAAATTCATAACTTGCTCGTGAACTAAGTGTGTAAATTTGAAAAACATTCAAAAGAAGATAAATCAATCTGGATTTGTTTTTGCTATGCGGAGAAATGTAAATTGGGCTTTTATGAAGCCTAATATATGAAGATCTCTTCTATATGTAACCCAAAATCAAATCCCAAAACCGTATCATGATTTATGAATATCTCGGGCTGGGCTTTTATTGCCACCTTCATGACCCAAGCCATAACTTGACCCCCAACCTCCCTCACCGACTCAACAAGCCAGACCATGGAGTGACCCATTCTTTACAGAAAACAATTTAAAGAGAAAAAAATACTTAAAATGGACCCCGTGTCGGGCTGGATATGCGTCGAGTGAGGTTTGAGTCGGTAAATGTCCATTGTTTTAAAATAGTCAAAATGGGTTATATGGATCAATTTGAATCTGATCATTTTTTTTACCCGACTTGATTCATGTTTTGATGGGCCTACGTAAAGCTAAAGAACAAAAGCTCCTATTAATATAACTTCATACCCCGAATTAAAAAGTACATCAAAATCTTCTGCTCGATTGATTGGATATGCTTGATAAGAAACAATGTAATGTTTCGCAGGCGTAATTTGGTAATTTGGTTGTTTGATCCAAATGTTGGGAAACTCTAATTCATGTAACACTCAAGAAGAATTAATATGACGCTTCTAAATAATTTATTTTGAGGTTGCTTGTGTTACCTCAAACTATTCTAGTCATATTACAGAAGATAATATAACTCTCAAACGATTCCACGAAATCTTTACATATTATAAACTAGGTGTGCTAATAAACGAATAGCACGATATCAAGCTTTGCAAATGGATCGCCAAAATTCCATGGGCCGTTGCCTCTTTTGCTAGCTCTGTCCCTTCCTAGGGCAAAAGTGATAGGTCAAAATATATTTTCTAAAGATCGGGAAAATTAACAAAATGATTTTAAAACCTATTACAATTGTATCAATTCAGTACTTTTTTTTTTTTTTTACCAATTCAGACCTTGGTGCTAATTCACTCCATTCGGCCAACTCTAATTGAATGGACTGAATTGATATAAAAACAAAAGGTTATGACTTAATTGGTTAAAAAAAAAATATGACTGAATTGGTACTATTGTAATAAGTTAGAATTTTTTTTTTGGTAATTCTCCTTTTAAAGATCTCTATGCTCAATATCTAGAGTGAAATGATAGAAATATCTAACATTAAATATGCGTGGAGAATCTCCACACGAATTATACATGTAAACTTATCGGAATAGGGAACAAAATTAAAAAAAGGAAACAGAGGCAAGAAGACACGAGAAAAGTAAAAGCTATAATGGTGTTTATTAGTGTTGATCCGCTTTAGGTTGAGTCGGTTCCCACCCTAAAATCTAGAATTAGACCGGGCAGGGGTCGGTTCTCCATTTGTGGCATCGGTGATTATTATTTATTTTTTTTGGTTTCTTCCCCCACAAGTAGGAGTTCCCCAATATTAAAAGAAAAAAATAGCTTAATAATTATTTGCTTTTAGAATAGAAAATTAAAAAATTAGAAATCTTGGCTGGTCTGTTAACACGGTCTAGGCAGTCCGGTTGCATAAATCTAACCGGGAGCCACCCGGAATCGGGCCGGTTAAATCGGGACCAATGCACATCCCTATTTTTTCACTAGTAATTGGTATTTTGTCCATCTCAATCAATTCTTAAAAGCTATAACGGGTATTTGTTTGATACTTCATTTTGCAAGCAAGCGCCCGACAAGGATTCTGGTTGAAAGTCCTCGACCCGAGCGGGGCGGGCTTTGAGCTCTAAGCGGTAATGTTTGGCCGGCGAGGGTAGAGGCGCAATGAGCAGCAAGGGAGAGGGGAGAGAGACGCGAGATAGAGAAGCCTAGCAATTGAAAACCCAAAAGCACACAAAACATTAGGATCCTTCATCTTCGTTTGAATAATTGCTAGGTTTGAGATGGGAATCGTGGTCAATCTCGAAGGGCAAACTGTGTAAGTAGAAGCATTGGCCGATCGGAAACTTTGATCGCACCAAAAACCCGGTCTCCCTCTTATTACATAACCCGATAGTCCGATTCCGAGAACTTTGCCATCTCCACCAGACGCAGCTCTTCATCTTCCTCGGCCAGCTTCTCTATCTCCCACTTGCTGAACGGATAGGCCGTCTTGTGCGTCACGTGAATCTCGCCATGTTTGGTCAGCATCGACCTTGCACTTCTCGAAGGAACCCTCTCACCAGATCTCGGGTCGCCTGAAAAAACAATCCACAGCTAACATCATCCATTGCAATGTCTTGGACCATTAAGGTTGATTAGTTTGCGTGAGTTTCGTCAAGCAAGATATGGGAAGGGATAATAAGTAGCTGAGAAGCTCTACTGAATTTGGGAGTTCGAATGGTCGGACCCCTGTAGCCGGCGTGCGGGAAATTGAATACGATCCGGTCGAAAGTTTTGCCCTCCGAGGATGAGTGTCGGGTCATGGTACGGGCATTCACTTCGTGCAAAATGGTGCAACTGAGTCCCCCAAGAATCTCCATGTTGGCTCTTGCGCTTTTGTACAACATCTTCGACGACGCTTTTCCGGTCGGTCAGTCGACGTGCAAAAACGAACCCGTGAAATCAACGAATTGGAGACCTTAAAATAGCGAGTCCTCTAAATTTGATCGTGCTAAATGGAAGTTATGTGTATACATATGTACCTTGGGAGTCGAGGGAGGTGGCGACCATGTTGACGGCGGAGCCGAATGCTTGGGCCAAGCAAACTGCGAAGGAGAAATCGCCCTCGCCGACGAGCAATATCTTGTGTACATTGCTGTATGCTTGATCAGCTTCTCTTCTTCTTCTTCTCTTCTCCACGTGCACCTCCATTGTTACGTAATAAGTTTACCCTCGCCATTTGTCAACTTACAGAGGTTGAACCATCCAACAGTGAAATCCACTCGTGCACGCAAGAAATTTAGTTCGTGCGTCTATATAGCACTTTGACAACCCTCTCTCTCTCTCTCTCCGAGAAATTAATGGGGGTATCATCATTTCCAGGAGCAAATGGGACGTGATTCATGAACGACCTTTCATGTTCCTCTCGTCTGCATCCTCCGACGCAACTTTGAACTTTGAAGTACGTGCACGAGAGGAATTAATGGAGACATCAAATGAAAACGGACTGAAGATTGCAAAGGTCTGTGATCAGAGTCTAAGTACTGAACTCTATAGCAGAGGTTTTTGATGGGCTCTTAAATTGTGCCGTGCATTTCCATCTGTATAATCATCTCTTGCTGCACTATGAAACAAGACCAACGCATCAGTTAGGCCCAAAAACTCGAAGCTTTTTCTCATCATGTAATGATAAATGAGCTCATTACCCTCATCTCCAGCTGTCTTTTTGGTGAAGAGGTTCGCGAGTGTATATATGAAGAAGTCGATGCGACGAGGATACGGCACACGCATTCTTGCAATTCACTCCACACGTGATATTAACGCGCTCCTCCACGCGACTTGAATCATTGACATGCTTCCCACTTCCCAGATCAGATTAGCTATTATTTTGGGGGTTGAACGCGTTTTAGAGACAAAGTCAATCTTATTGTAACAATATACGAAACACTATTTTATATAACCATATATGTCTCTTGGTTTGGACGTTGGTTCGGGTACGTACTGGGCAGCATTTTAGGGTCTGCTTGGTAACGATTTCATTTCTGGGAACACTTTCTCTAATAGAAATGATTTTTTTTCCCCCCCTAATTTTGTTCCAGGAATAGTTTTTAAGCAAAAGAACGGATTTGACAATTGCGCAAAATTTTTATTCCAGAATAAGAAAAAGAACAAGAAAGCGTAAATGACCCTAAAAATTTATATTCTCAATTTTTTTATTTAATTATAAATATGTGTGGAGGCAGCAAGGACTAACGGTGGTGGAGACCACGGAGGCAATTGGCAACAAGCGGCATGTTGATCCCGGTGATTAGCGGTGGTGGAGACCAGCAGTAGACTCGTATTGTAAAGAAAAAATAAGTACGCTGAGCTTATTTTCTAAAATGACATTATTTGTTTTTCAGTGAACTTTTTTCTTGAAATTATTCCATGAAACAAAGAAGCATTTTTTTTTTTTACTTTGTTTATGTTCCTAGGAACAGATTTGTTCCAAAGAATAGAAAAATACCAAATAGATTTTTTTCCCGGGCATGAATGTCAATTCTCTATTCTATCCAGACCAAAAAAAAAAATAAAATTATCTATTCTATCTTCCAAACCACCAAAAAAAAAAAAAAAAACTCCCTATCTATCGTCCCAACATCCCTGAAAACTGCTTTCTATCTCTCTCTCTTCCCTCCATTACTTTTCTAGTCGATGCAATGGATTCATCTTAGAGTCGTGCAAATTACCATACAAAAGAAGCAACCCGTAATTATGATCCAACTTATTATAGATCAATGTAGGTTGGTCCCAAATCGTCTCGTTTGATTAACTTCATACTCGAACATAAAACAAGCATGCTTCTCGATTTGGAACTCCGAATGCTCCCGACCGCAGAAATTCAGCGTAAGGGAAATGGAGACGATTCGGTCGAAAGATTTTTCTTTGATAATTGGGCGTTGGGTCAATGGTAGGACGTCTACTCTGTGCAGGACAGCGAACCCGAACCATCAGTCTGTCCAATTACTGCCCGCTCTACTGGACAACATCTTCAATGACTCTTTTCGATCATTCATATGGAAATTAGAAAGAGGATATTATACAGAACAAATTAAGTTAAACCGGTCAAGATTATGCTCCGTGAATAAGGTTTCATGTATAAAAAGAAAGTTCAACACGTGAAACAATCTTCAATTTCTCAACACGCACATCATTTTCATCTAACTTAGCCTCCCTGTTTTATAGGAATTGCTCCGTGACAATATTTTTCACTAAAAATTCGTTCTTTAATTACTAAATGTTAAAAAAATGGTTTTTGTGATGATTTTGGATAGAATAGTCTAAATAGTCGGAAATCAACATGTGAAGTTTGCAAAGATTCTAATTGAATTATACAAATGTTGTCTCAGCCAGAGTTTGACCGATGAGAGACTTTGTCAGTACAACTCAAAGGAATCGATACAGATGAATTTTAAAGAAAATATACAGATGTAACCAATTAGAGTTTGACTCAATGAATCGACTCATACTACAATTTCTCTCAATGACAACGAACCAACTCACCAAAAACAGTGCCAAAGTTTGACTCAATGACAAAGTCTTGAACCCGCTTCAATAATTCACTAGAATTTGACTCGATGATGCAGTATTTGAGACAAAGATAAACGCAAAAACTTTTATCAACGACAAGAATATGAGAGCTACATCTAAGAAAAGTAAGTGCAATCCAATAGTATAGATGAGATAAATTTGTTGATTTTGTTCGAGGGCTCCTTGTGGTCCTCTGGTGGTATTTATAATGATTGAGGAGGTAACTGCTCTTCATCGATTGTGGTTTTAAACGCACCAACAGCTACCACGTTCACCGTCTTTCATGGACCTTTTTTACTAGGTCTTCAAACAAAATATAAGTAACCATCAGACTCCCAATCTACAATTTTAACCTCCTTACCTGGGCAAGTCATGTCTCACGTTCTCCCACTCCTGGGCCTTATGAGTTAAATCCCAGTAGCAGTCTGTAGGTGCATGAGCTAACCCTCTTTTGCACGTGTCTTCTGATTTTTGAACTCTGGATCGTTTTTTAGGAACTATGCCATCTTATTTGTCTAAAAATTGCTCTCCGACCAAGAGATTCTAGGGAATATGCTTCTTCTTCGGTACTCCTTGAAAAGTTCTTGAATTTGGTGGATTTCATTTCATTGGCGTCATGTTAATTAACTCAACTTATATTGTCTGTTTCACTTTGTTATTGCCTATACAATGACGGCATTTTCTATGCACTTCGAGGAAGGATATTTCTTTAGGATAGGTACTTGATAGTTTGCTTGGCGCTCTCCATCAATCATTGACAATTATCAGTACTCTCATGTGTGAGGCAACGTGCCCATTCGTACTCTTTCAAGGTTCCTCATGTGTTTATTTCGTGTGTCGATTCTCACGTTGGTAAGCACGGTGCTGATTTTCCACATGACACGAAACATGTTCAATGGTGATGATTACTTTTGAGTGCCAAAATATGGACCAATTTCAAAAGACTTAAAAAGAATTTGAATTCTTTTAAAATCATACCTCGATCCCGCAGGGGACTCTCTGGAAAGCTTGCCGGTCATTTCATATGCCATCGTTTCGTATCATACCCTTCTGATGGTCTAAGCGCAATACTCGTAATGTTTGCCACCATTACACATGATCTCTCGCTATTCCCGAGTCGTAATCATAACTTTCTCGGATCATACCTCTTTGGTTTCGACCTCAAAGGAAATAAAAATTGAACTTTTTCATTACTTTCTCGTGTTCTTACCTAAACCTTTTCACTACTCTAACATCGAACGTATTAATGATAAGATAAGAGTTTTTTTTTGCGAATGCTTGGACATTTATCTTAATATAAAAAAAACAGGATGTATGTGTAGATATGATGGATAAAAGCGACAGTTTCTTGTGATATATGTTCACAGATTTATGAAGTTGAAGCTAAACTAAGATTTAAGTGTAATGACTTTTTTCTGTTTGAAGGTAGGAAATAATAAGTCATTCCAGGAGTCAAAACATTAGAAAAAGAAGTAATTATCTCCTCTTCATCGTGGCAGCGGCATGGTATAATCAATCTTGGATACCGGAGAATCATGTTGAGTTGTGTAGAAAAATCTACGTCAAAAACATTCTTATGGTATTGAACGTTAATATTTTCAAAATTAGACCCATAACTCAACACATTGAGTGAAAGCGGGTCTAACTGAATTATATTCACGGAATTAGACTTGGACGGGTGTCTTCTCGGTTGACAGACCCTGCGTAAATCCTGTGGGAGAACCGCTCTTCCTCTATCGGTTGACATACCATGCGTAATCCCGTGTGGCAATCAGAATTTACGCTCTCTCGACCAAGAACAGGCTTGTTCCTCGGCCAGCTTCTCGATCTCCCACTCGCTGTATGGATGGGACACTGTTCTGTGCCGCCACGTGAATCTCCCCCTCCTCGGCCAGCATCCGCTTTCGCGTCCTCAGAAGCCTCTCACATGTCTCTAGGTGAAGCCTGGAGATCAAATTCACATCAATGTAGGTTGGTCATGCAGACAAAAAAGAAAGATCGATGCACACGTTTATGGGATCAATATGGATGTCAGCTTTAAATGAACGAAACGAAGTGCTCGAGAGGCGGAGCTAACTGACTCTGGAGCAAGAGCTTCAGGAGGTAGAAGCCAGCACAAGGAAAATTGTAAACTATTCGATCGAAGGATCTGTGTGCGGGAGAATGGGGTGTTTGCTCATGGTTTGTGAGAGCTCCACTTCATGCAAAAAGGTGCCCCCGAAGAGCTCGATCACTTCCAAGTTGACAATCGCCGATGTTGCATAACTCACTTTATCACGTCTTAAGGACAAAGAACTAGATTGAATAAACTTGGACGGACAGCCTTATAAATGGTAAGGATATAGACAAAGCATCTTAGCTTGGGATTGCCGATATGTATAGCGACATCATCGAGTATATGTCACTCGGTTCTTTTTTATGCAATCTCCGGTGTAAGTTGATGTCATTCTTACATACGATTGACTGACGTGCCCAAAAAAAAATAAAAATAGACGAGGCATGTGATGCTGCATGGATACCTCCCGAGTCGACGCGGTTGGCAACCATGTTAACGGCACACGCGGAACGTCATGCCCAAGCAAGCTCGAAGGAAAATCACCCTCTACCCACAAGCGTATCTGGCCCTATGGAGATGCCATAGTGCTTGATGCGTTTCTCTCGGCGACATGTCCATTCACACCAAGTTCGCCTTCTGCCGCCATCGACCAAACTTTATCAGTTCGGAGCTAAATCAAGTACAGCTTCATGATCCCGTTTTCCTAAAGGCGGCACGCAGTGGTATAAAAAGAGTCATTGACCAAGTGTCTTGGAATACCAGAAGTCGCTGCCGGCCGCGGTGACCAGAACAGTAAGTGCAAGTGGGTCAGCTCACAGGAAAAAGCATGTTAGGTTTGCTAGTTTTATTCTTCAAAAGAATGTAAGGTTTGAAAAGCTTCGTTTACCGAGAAAGTGGATACATCATGCATGCTAGAATGACTTTTCATGTCCGTTACGCGGCCTTTCTTATCTCCTAGCTAATGGCATATTGACCCATAATAGAGGAGTAGGATCTCATAAATTGCAGTAGGTTGTTTCGTTTGGAGAAAATACCATAACATTCTAAAGTTAATTACACATTTGCCTCATTAAATTCTAAATCTTTTCGCGTTTGTCAATGAGTCAAATCCAATCAATTTTGATCCAAAAATAACCAACATGGATAATTTATTAATAAACATGTTAATATTTTTGAATTTTATTTAGTTTTCTTTTATTGGTTTTCTTTACAAATTCTAGTAAGGAGGTGCCATCTAACCACGCCGGTTACAAGCAATGGGGCCCAGGTACCGGGGGAGGGCTTCGTGACCCTCTTCCAGCCAACAAGTGAAGGTTCGCCAATCCCTTCACCTAAGGCTATGTGATGGGTGTGTACCGACACCTTGCTAGCCATAATTGGTAAAAAAATAATCAAAAGAAAAAAAATAATAAAATAAATGTATACAATAATATGTCCAATATTGTCATAACTATATATCCGTTAGGTACGAACAATGTCCACATTAGCGATTTCGATCAAATTTGAGTGATATGAACTCAATTGAGGTTAATACTTGAAAAAAGGTTTAGTACTCAATTGACTAAAATGATAAAGGTTTAAAACTAAATGAAACAAGTTCAATATATTTAAAAGATTTTTGGGATAATTTTCCCATTGTATTTCGTATGACGAAATGGAAGAAACAAATAAACAAATGTGACCTACCCAAAAAAAAAAACAAAGAAGAAAACAAATGAAAATGAAATAACTCATTACAATATCTTCTTCGGAGAAATGTGAGAAATTGAACAAGGGAGTGATTTATGTATTTGGTTCATAAAAAAACAAGTTGGTTGGAAGGGAATGCGGGGTGGAATGAGAATTCTAAGAATCACAATTTGCATTATACTTGCATTAAAATCATAAAATAATATATCCCATTATCATTCAAAACGGATAAAGTAAATGATTTAAACGTATTTAGCGAAGTGTCCATGTATAATGGCTTGATACGTTTCTCTTCACACGATCCGTCAATTGCACATCCTAAGTTAGCTCCCCGTGATCCGACCATCTTTTGTAGTTGAGTTTTTTTCTAAATTTAATGTAGAGGATAAGTAGAGGACATTTTCAGGCTTTTTACAAAAATGGGTTAAAAAATTTATCTATTTACCGGAGTTGGATTTTGCTGGTAGGAAAAATACGAAAATGGGGCTGTCGGTAATGGGGGAGCCAGAACCAAGCCCTTGTTTCGGCACTTAAGTGCCGAAACAAGGAAAAAAAGGGGCGGGGTGGGTGGGGGGGAGGGGGGGGGGAAAAGGGAAATTGGAAAATTCGTAGAAAATATAAAAAGAAAAAAACACCAAAAAAATTCTAAAAAATTTCCATAATACCAATAAAATTAGAAAATTGACATTTGAAAGGGTCGGGCTATTTTAACTGTTTTCCTTTTAGACATTTCGAAAGGACGATGTTTTGCCCCTTGTAGGCAAATTGTCTCCGAAAAAATTTCAAAAGTTTCCAAACATTTTCAAAAAAATTAGGGAATAGATCGGAGACTACAAATATGAAGAAATTGCCAAATTTTATTTTAAAAACCTTTCCACTGTTGGATCATTATCAAAAATACGGACTATGTTTTTTTTCGGTGAAAACTTTTTTTTTCCATAAGGGGCAAATCATCATTGAAAAGGTAGATGAGAAAAAAATCCTTAAAAGTGTGATTGCAATTAAAATGGCAATTCCTAATTTTTTGAAATTATTTTTTGGAAAACTTTTGAAATTTTTCGAGACAATTTTGACAGCAAGGGGCAAAATCTTCCATTTCGAAATGTCTCTAAAAGGGACAAACATCAAAAATTAGACCGACCCGGTAATAATGTTCAATTTCCGTAAATTTGGGATTATGGAAATTTTTTAGATTGTTTTGGGGTTTTTTTCTTTTTTATAATCTCTACGAATTTTTCAATTGTCCATTTTTGTTCCCCCACTCACACCCACTAGCCCCCCCTTTTGCCTTGTCGGCACTATAAAGTGCCGAACGATCCTGTCGGCACTATTAGGTCGTCAATGGCTTTGGGTACTTGTGCGGTCGGGTAGGACCACGAGCAAGTGTTGTTAGGCTCCTCCCATTGTATGAACAAGCTCCATTTCTCTTTAGTATTTTTTTCACACCATAAAATCCAATATCACGTAAAAAAGATAAATTTTTAAACCCGATTTTCGTTAAAAGCCGCCATTTTCAGCTGTGCGTGTTGCTATTTAACATGTCTCTTGACTATTTTAGCATCCACGAGTCATATACAGCTTTTTGTGATTCCTCAGTCAAGTAGTTGTTAAAAAAGTAACCCTAAGTCTCTAAATGGACGAGGAAGCCTTGGGATCCTGTGGAATTGTATAAAAAAAAAAAAAAAAAAAAATTTAGAGAACATTATTCATGTGGATGTCAACGATCTGTTATATAGCAACACAAAAAACTAATAATATGTGGACTCTTTGAAAATTTGTGGGCCCATAATATCAAAATATAATATGCTGGCAAAAGCTTGTAAATAGGATCCTAGCTTCTTCCAGACTTAGGCTTCACGGCCACGGTCCATCATTCAGATCGTGGTTATTCGGCCAAGAAAAGAGACCCAAAAAAAAAAAGGCAAGACCATTTGTACATTATCCTAATCGTGAATGATAGACTTCCCATTCTCTCGTAATCAACGCTCACGATTTTGATAAGAGGACAAAAATGAAAAAGTTGAAAGACGTTGTAAGATGAGAGGTCTGCCATGGCCATTCCCGACACTACACCAAATGGATGTGAATACTATCCAAAATCATTTAATGAAATTAGAGTATCTTTAATGTGGCTAAAATCTGAAAATGAATAGGCAAAACTTCTCGTTGAATATGAAAAATCCCATTTGGGAGAAAAATACAAAAAACTCAAAATTTTAATTATATCTTTTTTTCATTTTGTATTTTCTTACCCTTGTGCTGCTACTGGCCATGCTAAGAACGATGATTGGACCCTAGCGAGATCCTCCATCACCTATGG
>JAGVVM010021020.1:0-23102 GCA_019149425.1 Psidium friedrichsthalianum | reverse complement strand
CCCTTCTCTCCTTCCCCCCCCTCTTTTTTTTTTTTCCCTTCCCCCCCCCTCCTTCCGCCCTTCTTTTTTTTTTCCCCCCACATTATCTATTTTTAGATTAGATAGTAGTAGAGAAGTAGATAGATAAGTAGAGAAGAGAGTAATAGATTTAGATTAGATCTAGTAGATAAGATATTCAGGTTAAGATATGTAGAAGTAGCAGAGATAGATAGATAAGATAGTCTATACGAAGATAGATTTTAGAAGATAGAGAGATAGATTTAGAAGAATGTCTAGATAGAGAGTAGTAGATTAAAATGTTAGACGTGTGTGGAAATGGTTTGCCTTCCTATCCTGGAATGCCCTATTCTGCACATTTCGATGTATTCTTGCCAGTTTATGCTCTAAGTTAGAGTGTAAATTAAACACGCGGAATAGTCATGCAATAATCTATGAACTGTGTAAACACAAGTAGATGTGACAATTTTTTAGCATCATGTTTGTGTTTATATAATGTGCAAATATGGCGGATTGAATTGCCCCTGGTATGTGGGCGGACGAACAAATTGGGAAGCATACTCCTATGTCGAGGAACGATTTGTCTCAAACTTTGCCCCGGCCCGAATGAAGCATATCGGGAGGGAGAATTGGTTGTTTAATGACAGCGGACCCCCCCCCCCCCCCCCCCCCCCCCCACCCCCCCCCCCCACCCGGCATGCGTTAGCAGTGAATGCCCCTGCAAAAAGCAGGAGAAATTATTTTTGAAAATCAACGAGATAAGTGAAGACCTATTGCCTTTTCGCTTCAGAGCTGTTGCATCAATTTGTCCCATATTTTCACCAGAATAATCTTGTCAGATGATCATAATTTTCTTTTGGATTGTCTCCTTCAACTATTTAAAGTTAGTATAAATATTTCCTGTTAAAAAGGAAAGGAGACATGTCAGTCAGTATTAGAAGGGGATAAATTTTGGAAACGATCTGAATTACCCTTCGTCTTGAATGCCTTGCACGAGTCTTTTACCAATTTTGCTGGATTGAGTTTTCCTCGACTTTTGTTGGACGCTTCACCATTAAGTCGAGAATATGGCAAAATATTGACTTCGGTATTACTCGTTGTGTATTCTTGTTTGCAAAAAGAAATGCACAAAAAGTTGTTTCATTTATTTATAATACTTACAACATTCCCCACCCTTGGGGATCGAACTCGGGATATTTCGGACCTACTATCATCCCCCATACCATTCGGTCCATTGGACCGTAGGTGTCCATGGGGCTTTCCTTTCAAAGGTTAATCCTTGGGGATAACGCAGCTCTGTTGCATCACCTTGGGCCATGTTACGGTATTTCTCGAGGTAATTTGCGATCCTGTTAAGAATGGAATAAAACAATTCAGGACTCGAGATGATTATGTGCAAATTAAAACGATACAGAATTACCCATGTCTGAGATTGTCCGGTCTTTTGTTCGCATTTTTCTTCGTCTGAAGCTGTCCATCCAGTGGTAATGCTTGGGGATTGATTTGCCCCCGGTTTCGTTAACAAGAGGACTTCGCATTCGGGTACGACTGTATTCTTGGGGCAGTTCGCAAATTCCCTTCGAGTTTGCATGGATTTTAGTTGCGATTAATTCGCCGCGAGTTGGTACGGTGGCGGACTCGGGCGTTTAACGGAGGAAAGGGAAATGACTGCTTCTTACTTTTGCGTTAATTTCATACATTTATAAAAGCAGAAAATAAGCATACGCATCCATCCAGAATTGATTTTTTCTTTCTTCTCTGCAAGCTCTCCAGTGGTTGGCAAGTTTCATTTCGGATCAGGTACGCATCGGCCATATTGAAGGCCCGGTGGTCACTGGCTGAGCATGCGCATCACAGCCCCGATGCTCTATCGACATCAAACTGGTCGATCATGGTGAAAAGATCATCGTCAATGTCCGCTTAGTGGTGATCTGTCCCCTCTTTCTCGGGAGGTATCGATGCTGATCTGGTAGGATTGGTGTTTTTGTACCCCTCTCCAACAGAACTCGATCCTGTTATGAACTGATCTAACTCACCTTTTAAACGAGTGTTCTCGATCTTCAGGTACTGTCTTTCGTCAAGCGTAAGGAGGTTATGGCAGTTGGGGCAAGTGGTGGAGTCGAAAGCTTCCTTATACCTCTTATTCTCTGCTCGGAGTTTTTTCATTTTCAGCTTTCAGAAACTCAACTTCATTGCGCTCGTTTGAGTTCTTACTCGGGTTCGCCTATTTTGAAACCAAAACTTGATTTGCATAGGGTTCAGCCCTGTTTCTTGGCTTAGTTTCGTTCTTTGTTTATCATCCGGCATAGGGTACCTTCTGAAGAGATCTTCAAGCTTTTGAATCTGCCACTCGGTGTGACGCCGACGACGCTTCCTTTGACCTTGGTTGTTGTTGTCTCTATCTTTATCGAGATCTTGGACGTCATAGGCGGAAGGGCCAGGCTCTATGGTATGAATTCCAAACATGGCATCGAACTCTGCTCTCCCCATGTTCAGCAAGTAGCGATAGTTCTCGAGATTGTTGGGTTGAGACATCATCGATTGTTTAATGTTCCACAAGGTTTGCTATCTCTTCTCGTATTTTCACTCTCTCAAAACTTCTCTGAGTGATCGTGTATGCTTTGAAACTCCCCTTTGAGCACGGATGAAAATTAATAGGGGAACGCCTCTTTTAAACCTAGGTATGGATTCAGAAATCGTATCGCTCCCTCCAAGATTTTTGTCTTTCTCCACCTTTTGCCGTGTCTCCTGCACGGTTTGTCTTCCTTCATCTTTTCATGGTAGGGGGGCCTCTGTCGTTATTTCCACCGTCGACTTGCTGGCGAGTCTTCCAATAAAGACGAGCCGTATCTCCCTTTCTGTCGAAAATTTCTTTGTCCCCCACTCAGCTCGTCTTTTCGTTCCTTCTTTTTCAAAGCGGTGGCGTCTCGTCCAATTTTTCGCAGAGATATTGGATTTGCTCGGCTCGAGATAGCAAACCGACAGGGGATTCGAGCCGACAAAGACGACACCGGAAAGGAATGGCCGGTAGGAAAATCTGACCGATAGATATTGCTACTGTGAAGTCAATATTTAACGCGAAGCGGATTATTACTTTCGCATTCCAATCATCTGCTTTACTTCTCTTCTCTTATCCTTCGTATTATGCTCGTTCGCCTTGATTCTCTCTTCTACCATTTTGACGATAATGGCCGGTCTTCCTATGCACATCTTCCCGGCTGAAGTTACATTCAAATGGGAAAGACTCTATCACCTTCTCGGCCGAGGTTACACTTACGTAGCCCATCATCCGAGTATCGAAGCTAAGATTCTCAGTTTGTTCGGGGAGATAAATGCTTCTTCAGTCGAAGGCACCAACTTGGAGAGGGAATACAGGGCGTTCCCACACGTCTTCGTCAACTTTCTAGAGGCATGCCGAAACACCCAGGAGACGGTCACCTTAACCCGCGTCGTGAAGGCCCGCTACCAAGATCGATCTGAATGCCTGGAGTTTGTAGAACGCTCAGTTGTTCGATATAAGAAGACCGTCAAGTCTGCTGAAGAGCGGATCTCGCTGTTGGTTCACGAGAGAGAGAAGCTGGTGGAGCGCCTATCTTTGAATCATACTTACTTTGAGCATGACCCGAGGGATATTGTGATGAAGTTTAGATGTGAGTGGCTGGAGGAGAGGCTTGACAATCTGACGGCGGACATAGCTTTCGAGAGGAACCTGATCGATAATCTGAAACTCGCCGTTGAACACCATGAGATTAATGCAGCCAGGTACAAGGAGAAATGTACTCGCCTGTTCTTCAAGCTTCCAGATCTCGACTCCCAGGTTGCTCAGTGTAGGCAGAGCATTAATTTCATGGAGAGTCAGTTGAACTCTTTTGTAATGCTTATCAGAGCTCATTTTGGCTTTACTTTTCCTCCCCAGTGAGTTGTTGTAAAACTCGTTGATGAATGGAATGAAAGGAAAGTTTCGCATGTTTGTATTTTAATCTTCTTGCTATATCTTCTCCTGTAGAGCGATTTAGGGTGCTGAAGATATTGAGGCTTAACTTTCTTCATGATGCTCCTGCGGGTTGCGGTAGATGATCATATCAAGAACGCTAAAGAAGCATTCGGAATGGCCCCCACTAGCTGCCTCGAGACCCATAAGCCAGTCAGGTGAATTATGACAACTTGGTCAGTGCGCCAATAAATGAATTAGGCCACCTGTTGCATGCCCCTACTTTGCTCATGCTGTCTTTCGGCGTCACTTGCTCGTGTCGGGCGCCTGTGGCATCGGAAGAAATGCCCATGGGCCATAAGCACCGGCCCTCCATTAAACGTTTTGACTAATTTAGCCAAAAAAGCGTTACATGCTTATCTCTTGGGTTCTGACTGTACACGCTGTTCTTTTCTGAAACAAGTATAGGGATCCCCCAATACATTAAGAATGTTCCCACGTCTGATCCGGATACATTTACTGTCCCCATCAAAATACATGGTCCATACGTGTTCATTAATAAACACATTTCTAACTCCAGGAGGATTGACATCTTAGCGGATTATTAGGTTTATTAAATGGATTAACCTAACGCGGACCCTCCCAAGCCCTACCGAATCGCGACTTTGATTTTTTTGTTGAAATGATTTTAAGATTTGGAGTCGCCACTAATCGTTTTTGGTAGGTCGATTAGAAACCTAAGTAAATTAGCGGGAGAACTAACTTACTTCTGCGAACCAGAGATTATGAGTTCGGGGACTTGGTTACACTAGTTAATTAAAACTAATGCCCTTTCGGTACCTTAATTTCATGGATATCCTAATTTGGCAACTCAAGATTGGTTTACTCCTAAGGCTCTAGTGAGGTGTTCTTTTTGTATTTTCACTTTTTAGATGAAATGCATGGATGGTAGTAAGTGCATTGATAAATAAAACGTGAATTATGCAGATATAGACACGCGAACGTATACATGCGATCATGAGCAGGCGAGCATGGATATACAAATATGTCATACAAACATGGACATACGTTTAAACATACAAATGTGGGCGCGATATGCAAACGTGACATACGTACATGGACGTGCAAATGCAACATGCGTATGGAAGTGCGAACACGTCATACGTACATGGACATGCATATGTAGGTATAGGAATATAGACAGACGGATATAAAGGCGTATGAATACGACATACGAATTTGAATACGTATAAATACGACATGCAGATACGAAGATGTACTAATGTGACATGTAGATTTGAAGACGTACGAATATGACATGCGAACGCGATATATGTACGTGGACATGCGAACGCGGTATACGTATATGAACATGCGTATGTAACATGTATACACAGATCATGCATACGTAGACATGTATGCACGACATACGATAAATCATCAAGAATAGGATTGGCCCGTCGAAATGGCCTGTTTCCTAATTCTTGAGGTTTTTTTTCTGAATTTTCTGGATGGATACGCATGAATCAACGACAATACGAATACGTATGCGACGTGGTGAAATATGCATAATCTACACTATGTGAAATGTACATGAATGATATTTTTTAATATTTTCGAATTGGATAAGACTGACGATGCAAAACATTCTGAATATAAATACAATATCAGGAGATGCGATATATTCCCTGAAGCCGGAAGAGGGAGTTAGCTAACGACTTCTGTGCAATATTACAACCTCCAACGAGGGACTCGGCCTTGACTTGGCCTACCCATTCTGGGGTCTGATGGTGCAAGAATTTAAATTGCAGGGATTTAAATGACAGTAAGTAAAAACCTCCAATGGGCGGCCTAGCATTGGCTTGGCTCTTCCCTTTGGGGTTTAATGGTGCAGGAATTTAAATTGCAGATATTTAAATGACAGTAAGTAAAAACCTCCAATGGGAGGCCTAGCATTGGCTTGGCTCTTCCCTTTGGGATTTAAGGTGCATGTATTTAAATTACTGTAAGTAAAAACCTCCAATGGGAGGCCTAGCATTGGCTTGGCTCTTCCCTTGGGATTTAAGGTGCATGTATTTAAATTGCAGGTATTTAAATTACTGTAAGTAAAAACCTCCAATGGGAGGCCTAGAATTGGCTTGGCTCTTCTCTTTGGGATTTAAGGTGCATGTATTTAAATTGCATGTATTTAAATTACTGTAAGTAAAAACCTCCAATGGGAGCCTAGCATTGGCTTGCTCTTCCCTTTGGGATTTAAGGTGCATGTATTTAAATTGCAAGTATTTAAATTACTGTAAGTAAAAACCTCCAATGGGAGGCCTAGCATTGGCTTGGCTCTTCCCTTTGGGATTTATGGTGGCAGGTATTTAAATCGCAGGTATTTAAATGACCTCCAGTGGATGTGCTTTGCCTCTCATTCTGGGGTTTTGAGTTCTTTAAAAATAAATTACAACAAATTGACTCAACAATTTAAAATTTGTGCGCGCTTGAGGACTCCTCCAAGCCATTTTGTGCTTCCATAGGATTGACCGTTGATATAGAGTTGCGGTTGCTCAGAAGCAGATCTACAAAATCCTAAAAAAATCGGAGCACGCATTCGATAGCGTAACAGGAAGGAGAGCATGAATTGACCAAGAGGACGACCCCGGTAGTCTAAAAAGAAATCCAGCTTTTGCAGATTTTCTCCTCCTCTCCAACCTTCTTTTTCGTCGATTTCCCCCCGAGAAAATCCCCCGGCCAGCTCTAGCCCCCTCTTCAGAGGCCTCCTCACTCCATGCTCATCCGAAAGGATTTCAACCTCGTGCATACCCATCATTCACCTTGTTTTGACCTCCTAATTTGCGGACAACGTCTAAAGTTGAACCAATTAAAATTTCGGATCACGGTTTGGACGCACGACGGCCTTTGTTCGTGTTAGGATTCGCGTAGTTCTCGGCGACTACTACTGAGAGGTTCGTGATGATGCTTAACTCAACGATTGGAAAGGAACTGCAAGATGAATAGGACCACAAAGTGATCCTGCGTTTTAATTTAGGATTTCTTTAATTAGCTA
The DNA here is from genome assembly GCA_019149425.1 of Psidium friedrichsthalianum. Lineage (NCBI taxonomy): Eukaryota > Viridiplantae > Streptophyta > Magnoliopsida > Myrtales > Myrtaceae > Psidium > Psidium friedrichsthalianum. Next base: position 16,122 of record JAGVVM010021020.1, on the reverse strand, counting down.
CCAGCGGAAGCTGATGACATAGCACACATTCTATTTGCGAAAAGTAGAAGGCGCCATAGAAGAGCCTAATTCCTTGTGTTTGATGAATCATGATCCATTGTCAACAAGTCACTTGTCCTTTTGCATGAAAAGAAACCTGTAAAGCTTTTGTCAATTTCGTTGTAGACCTAGTCGCCCGACCTAATATTTATTTAAAATCAGTAGATTATGTATGAAAAATTAACTTTCCCTTACAGCACTAATATTACAATAGATAATTTCCAATATTATTGTTGATACACATTTTCATATTTTTTTTAAGCATATCATTCATATCAGTTTAATGAATTTTTATGTAGTGAGGCTAAAATAAGTACGGTTATTATACCAACATTTTCGGCAAATGGTATTATATGTTTTTTTATATAAATATTCAATGAATTCGCTTCTTATGTGGAGTAACTTAGGTGTTTTTGATATGTAAGCGAAATTCTATGTTTTGATTTGAATGTCAATATTGCAAATAATATCATTTAATGTATTGCTTTGGACCTAATGGCTTTTCTCTTTCTCATTTCATACCCTTTTTTATCATTTGATGATTTTTTCTGTAATCTTTGACATCTAATATCATTCTCTTTAGGAAAATTGCCCAACAAATCCTAGATCTATTATGCGGTGGCCAATTTAATCCTAAACCTTACAGTTGTACCAATTTAGTAATAAAACTTTTACCAATTTGCAATTTAGTCTTTGTGGCCAATTTGACCCAAAACTTAATGATGTGGATATTTTTATAATTTTATTTTTATTTTAATGTTTTTCTTCTTTTTTTTTTTTTCTTTTTTTTCTTTTCCTTTTCTTTCCCCTTTTTTTTTCACTCTTTTGCCGCAAAAGTCTGTATGAAGGGCACCATTAGGCCCTTTGAAAAACTTGGACTATTTGGAGATAATGTTTCGACTCCGGAGACGCAAAAATAGAAAATTATAAAGCTAAATTAATTTTCTAATTTTTTTAATTAACCTAAAAAATGAGATTAACAAATTAATTCCTGATTCTAGATCAATTTTTTTTAGATTTTCTTTGGCCAAAATGAGAGAAGATTAAAATAAAAACACTGACATCTATTCATATTTTTGTGACCCCAAACGCTATTATTTTCTAATTTTCAATTATCTTGTATTTATTTTTCGTAAAATATTTAAAAATATGAAATATGAAAAATTATTTTTTTGGTCAAAATTAATTCCCCAAGGTTGGTAAGGTTCCCAAAGTTTGATTCTTTTTAACTTTATGGATTTTTATGGATTTTTTTTTATTATTTTAAATTTTAAAAAGAAAATATTATTAAAAATCAGTGTCAACAGCTGCCCCTCTTTGAAAGGAATCTCGGTAGAGGTTCATTTCAAAGACGAGATGACACCTGAATCCTAATTGACTCAACCTAAGAAAAGACAAAGAGTCGTGACATTTGATCTCCAATATCTCTCTGTGTAAGTTAAGATCCAGACCCGACTTGAGGAGGCTATTTGAAAATGAAATGAAAGCCTAAGGATTCGTTATAAGAAAACCTTAGGGTGGTTGAACTTAGACCCGTATGGTAGGTCACCCCATGGTGGATTCCTAACGAAAGTATTCTTCCAATTAAAATTTGATTGAAATTTGACTCGTATGGTAGGTCACCCCATGGTAGATTCCTAATGAAAGGATTCTACTGATTCAAAATTTCATTGAGATTTGACCCGTATGGTAGGTCACCCCATGAAACTGCATGTAAGAAGGACTTTGTGCCTGGAGAAAGGACTTGGTGCCTGTAAAAGGACTTTGGTGCCTGTAGAAAGGACTTGGTGCCTGTAAAAAGGACTTTAGTGCCTGTAAGAAGGACTTTGGTGCATGTAGAAAGGACTTTGGTGCCTGTAAGAAGGACTTTGATGCCTGTAGAAAGGATTTTGGTGCCTGTAAGAAGGACTTTGGTGCCTGTAGAAAGGACTTGATGCCTGTAGAAGGACTTTGGTGCCTGTAAGAAGGACTTTGGTGCCTGTAGAAAGGACTTAATGCCTGTAGGAAGGACTTGGTGCCTGTAAGAAGGACTTGATTTGCCTGTAAGAAGGACTTGATTTGCTTGTAAGAAGGACTTGGTTCGCCTGTAAGAAGGACTTGGTTCGCCTGTAAGAAGGACTTTGTGCCTGTAAGAAGGACTTGATTTGCCTGTAAGAAGGACTTGATTTGCATGTAAAAGGACTTTATGCCTGTAAGAAGGACTTGATTTGCCTGTAAGAAGGACTTGATTTGCTGTAAGAAGGACTTTTGCCTGTAAGAAGGACTTGGTTTGCCTGTAAGAAGGACTTTGTACCTGTAAGAAGGACTTGGTTTGCCTGTAAGAAGGACTTGGTTGCCTGTAAGAAGGACTTGGTTTGCCTGTAAGAAGGACTTGGTTTGCCTGTAAGAAGGACTTAGTTTGCCTGTAAGAAGGACTTGATTTGCCTGTAAAAAGGACTTGGTGTACCTCAAAGGGTGCCATTCTGGAATCTGGGGAGATCAGGAATCCTGCAGAAGCTCAAACTTAAATTATATTCTCCTGTCGCTTTAGGAATAAACCAAAGAGGCAGAGATCAAAAGGTCTCGAACATTTCTGTCTTTGAGACAAATCATGCTTTATTGAAGAAGGTGGATACATGTATGTACCGCAATGGATTCGAGTACCCCAACAACCGTCAGAATTCATTCTCTTGAAAGGTTCAGGTTGAAGATATACTTACCTGAGAATTTAGAAGAAATGACTTGGTGGCTTCTCGACAACCAGGCTTGTTCATTCAATAATCGCCGAATGGATTTCAAGACTTTGGAAGGTAACTTGAACATCGGGAATGTGTTGCCTGTCAAGCAGTGTCAGAGGTAACATGTGCAAGCATTTTCATCAATGAGTTGATCGGTTCATGCAAAACTATTCAACCAAGTTGGCAATGATTAGAAGTAGTATGTGTGATAACTCATGATGCAATCAATCAAAATGTGGATCATGCAAAACTATTCTGTCAAGTTTGCATTACCAATTCTGTTTAAGGAGGTTCTCATAGTATGAACGCCTCGAATGTAATCTGAATGGGGGACTTCAGTCCGAAATGGCTTTCTCTCACTCTGGGGAAAGGCTGTTTATCTGTAGATTAAAATGTTAGACTTGTGTGGAAATGGTTTGCCTTTCCTCATCCTGTCATGCCCTATTCTGCACATTTGATGTCTTCTATGCAGTTTATGCTCTAAGTTAGAGTTGGTAAATTAAACACGCGGAATAGTCATGCATAATTCATGAACTGTGTAAACACAATGTAGATGTGACAATTTTTTAGCATCATGTGTGTTTATATAATGTGCAAACATGGGCGGATTTGAATTGCCCCTGGTATGTGGGTGGATCGAACAAATTGGGAAGCCCACTCCTTATGTCGAGGAGCGGTTTGTCTCAAACTTTGCCCCTGCGCGATGAAGCATATGGGTGAGGGAGCATTTCGGTTTGTTTAATGACAGCGACCGCCATGGTTTAGCGGTTGAATGCCCCTGCAAAAAGCAGAGAAATTATTCTTGAAATCAAACGAGATAAGGAAGACATATTTGCTTTTTCGCTTCAGAGCTTGCGATCAATTTGTCCCATTTTTCACCAGAATAGATCTTGTCAGATGATCATAATTTTCTTTTGGATTTGTCTCCTTCAACATGTTAAATGTTAGTATAAATATTTCCTGTAAAAAGAAAAGGAGACATGTCAGCCAGTATTAAAAGGGATAAATTGGAAACGATACTGATTTACCTTCGTCTTGAATGCCTTGCACGAGTCTTTTACCAATTTTGCTGGATTGAGTTTTCCTCGACTTTTGTTGGCGCCTCACCATTATGGCCAAGACTATAGTAAAATACTGAATTTGAATACTCGTCGAGTATTCTTTGGTACGTCGTCAGTATTCTTGTTTGTAAAAGAAAAAGAATGCACAAAAAGTTGTTTATTTATTTATAATACATACAACATTCCCCACCCTGGGGATCGAACTCGGGATATTTCGGACCTACTGTCATCCCCCATACCATTCGGTCCATTGGACCGTAGGTGTCCATGGGGCTTTCTTTCAAAGGTTAATCCTTGGGGATAACGCAGCCCTGTTGTATCACCTTGGGCCATGTTACGGTATTTCTCGAGGTAATTTGCAATCCCTGTTAAGAATGGAATAAAACAATTCAGGACTTGAGATGATTATGTGCACATTAGAACGATACAGAATTACCCATTTCTGAGATTGTTCGGGTCTTTCGCTTGTATTTTCCTTGTCCGAAGCTGTCCATCCCGTGGTAATGTCCATGAGTTGATTTGCCCCCAATTTTGTTCAACTTGTATTCGGATATGATTGCTTCTCGGGTCGATTTGCAAATTCCTGAAAATAGAAGGGATTAAATTTAAAACCTAGTAATCGAGGGTAACTTGGAACGATACGGATTTACCCTTCAGATTTACGCGGATTTCTTCTCGATATTAATTTTTTCGAGTTTGGTGCGGTTAACGGCTCGAGCATTTAATAGGGGGAAAGGGAAATGATTACTTCTAGCTTGTGCATTAATTTTGGACATCGATAAAGTCGAGAACGTGCGATGAAACTAAGTAGATGTATTCGTCCAGGTTTGATCTTCTTCCCTTTGCAGGCTCTTGAGTGATCAGCTAGCGTCATTCCGGATCAGGTACGCGTCGGCCGTGTTGCAGGTCCCGTGATCACTAGTTTTAAAATACAGGATCCGTATGCACATTAAAGCCCTGGTGCTCATCAGCATCAAACTGCCTGATCATGCGGCGAGTTCGTCGTCAATGCCACTTGCCTGTGGTGATCCTCTCCTCCTCCTCAAAGGCATCCATGCTGTCCCATAGTCTCGGTTTTTTCGTACCTGGCTCCAACAGAACTGATCCTGCTATGAACTGATCTAACTCACCTCTTAAACGTGCATTTTCGATCCTCAGATAATGCATTTCATCGAGGGTGAGGAGAGTATTGCAGTTGGGGCAGGTGGCGGAGTCAAAAGCCTCTTTATATATCTTGTTCTCCGCTCGGAGGTTTTCATTTTCAACTCTTAGAAACTCGGCTTCGTTGTGCTCATGACGAGTCTTCATTCGGGTTCGCCTATTTTGAAACCAGAACTTGATTTGCGAAGGTTCAAGTCCTAGCTCTTGACTCAGTTCCATTTTCTGTTTGCCGTCTGGCATAGTGCACGTTCTGAAGAAATCCTCAAGCCTTCGTACTTGCTCTTCAGTATGGCGACGGTAACGCTTCTTTTGAACCTTACCGTCGTTGTCCTTGTCTTACTGAGATCTTGGACATCGTTGTGGAAGGGCTGGGCTCCATGGGCTCGATCCCAAACATGGCTTCGAACTCTTCCTCTCCCATATTCAGCAGGTGACGATAACTCTCAAGTGTGTTGGGTTGAGACATCTTCGATTTTGTTAACGATTTCTCAAAGTTGCTACCTCTTCTTGTATTTTCACTTCTGGATTTTTTTCTGGGAGACTGCGTATGCTTTAAGAGTCTCTCTAAGGATTATCAAGAGGATGCTTCCTTTAAAATTAGACGTGGGTTTAGCAACTGTATTGCCTCTCCCGAGTGTTCTGTCTTTCTCAATTTTTTTTCATCGTATCTCTCGCCCAGCTCGTCTCCTTCCATCTTTCGTGGTAGGGGGGCCCTGTCGTTATATCCACCGTCGATTTGCTGTCGAGTTATCCGATAAAGATGAGTTATATCTCCTTTTCTGCCGAAAATGTCTTTGTCCCCACTCAGCTTGTTTTTTTATCCTTTCTTTTTTCAAAGTGGTGGCGTCCCGTCCAGCTTTTCCGTAGAGACGAGATTTGCTTGGCTCGAGGTCGCCGCCTGACTGGAATTCGAGCCAGCGGAGGTGTTGCCGACAGAGAATGGCAGATAGGAAAAATCTGGCCAATAAAGACTGCCCCTGTGAAGTCAATATTTAACTCGAAGTAGATTATCATCTTCGCATTCCAATCCTCCCTTCACCTCTCTCCTTTTCTCTTTCGTATTCTGACTTCAAAAATGGCCAATTCTCCTAACCATACCTTCTCCGCTGAAGTCCTAGCTGGGTGGGAGAGACTCCTACAATCTTCTTGGTAAAGGTTATGCTCATATAGCCCAAACTCTACCGTGAGGCTGAAATCCTCGGTCTATTCAGGACAGTGGACGCTGCTTCTGTTGAGGGTACCCAACTGGGGAGGGAGTATCGGAACTCCCAACCCTCTTCATCAATTTTTTGGCCGCCTATAACCGCGCTTATGAGACGGTCCTTGTAACTGCCGTCGTGAAGGCTCGTTACCAAGACCGGCACGAGCGTCTGGAAACAGTCACATTTGTGGCTGATAATCACAAGAAGGCCCTCAAGTTTGCCAACGATCAGCTTTCGTGGCTGGTTCGTGAGAGGGGAAAGTTGGTGGACCGTCTGGCCTTGGTGAACTTACGCCGAACAGGAGCCGGGCAATATTGTGATGAGGTGCAAATGCGGTTGGCTGCAGGAGAGACTTGATGACATTATGGCAGACATTGCTTTCGAGAGGGCGGTGATTCCGGACCTGGAGTTTGCCGTCGGTATTACGAGGCCAGTATGGCCCAAGCTAAGGAGAAGTGCGATCGCCTCTTCTTTAGGCTCGCAGAGCTGATCCCGAGAAGCCCGGTGCACCAGAGCATCAACTGTTTGGAGAGTCAGTTGAGCTCTTTCGTAATGGTTATCAGGGCTCAGTTTGACTTTACTTTTCCTCCGAGTGAACTGTTGTAATACTTTTTGATGAATGGAATGAAAGAAAAGCTTCACGTGTTTTTTTGTTAATTTCCTGTCATCTCTTCTTCTGGGGAATGATTTAGGGTGCTGAAGATATTGAGGCTTATCTTCTTCATGATGCTCTCGGGGTTGCGGGTAGACGATGATATCAAGAACATTAGAGAGGCATTCAGTGTGGCTTTCCACCAGCCGCCTAGAGACCCGCTTCAATCATGTAAATTAATAAAGCTGCCACACTCGATTAGTGTGCCAATAAATTCGGCCATTTGTTGCGTGCCCACACTTCAACCGTGTTTTGTTTCTTTCGTGCCACTTGCTCTTGTCGGGCGCTGTAGCATCGGGAGAAATACTTGTGGGCCACGTTCATTAATAGAACCTCGGTCCTCTAAAACCCTCCGCGTGTTTCGGATCGGAGGAAATTTTAAGATGGTCTCTGGTTGATTTAATCAGGTTAAGGTACTTGTTCACGGGTCCTGATTATATAATCCATATTTCTTTCAAAAGACGTGGGATCCTCTGCAATACATTAAATATGCCCCTGTGTTTAATCAGTATAAATCACCTTCATATCAGAATACACTGCCCATACAAGTTTACGGATTGACACAACTCTGTGTGTCAAAGATGGACAGTGCTCGTTTGCCCCCTGAATTAACGGTTGAAGCCTCGATGTTTTCGTCTTTTGGTATTTTTGAAGATGATTCTTGATATATTATTGAACTTAATTTTTACACCCGTTTGGGGTATCTAGGATCTTCAAGTTACGGATTGGACACAACTCTGTCTGTCAAAGATGGACAGTGCTCATTGCCCCTGAATTAACGGTTGAAGCCTCGATTTTTTCGTCTTTGGTATTTCTGAAGATGATTCTTGATATATTATTGAACTTAATTTTTACACCCATCTGGGGTATCTAGGATCTCCCTGCAAAAGAAAAGGATATAATTAGTATGCGACACAAGGAAGTCGGTCCATGACTCCTATATTAGTCCAATTTGATTTTCTATTTTATGGAGAAATCAGAAGAAAAAAAAACTTTCCTTAGGAAGAAATGGGTTGATTTCTGATACAGAATTTTCTTGCAGATTTATTACTTTTTTATTATTATTATTTTTTTAAAGGAATGTGACAAAATCACTTGATGTTTACTAAAATTTTTGAAGGAATTTCCTTTTTATCAAAATAAATTTTCAGAGGTAAATTTGTCAGGAAAATTTTATTTTATTGAAGTAGGAAAGACATGACAAGAAATCCTTTATTGGTCAACAAAATCCCGGAGACATTAGTCCAATTTTATTTAGAGAAAATTTTCTTAGAAAAACATGAGTGAATTTCTCGAAAAGAATTTTCTTGCAAGTCTTTATAATTTGAAAAATGTGATAAAATCACTTGATGTTTACCAAAGTTTTTTTTTAGGAATTTTTCTTTTTTTTGAAAAAATTTTCTAGAGGAAAATTTGTCAGGAAAATTTCATTTTTATTGAAGCAATAAAAACATGACAAAAATTCTTTATTGGTTAATAAAATTCCCCCGAAGGGAATTTTTTCACATCATTTTTTCAATTTTTTTTAAGAAATGGGGGACAAATTTAATTTTTATTTTCTTTTAAAAGAATGGTCGTAATATCAAGTTCAAAAACTGACTGACACCTAGCATGGACCGACCGAAAATAAATACAGATAAAATTAGAGAACTTACTTTTACCTTGGAGAAATGCAAATCACATAGTTATGCGCATGACTCAAGTGAGGAGTGAACTCTAGAAAATAAAAGAAGGAGAGATAGGGTATGGACCTAAAAGGCCCCCACTATCTGAATTGACAACCTTACCCTCCGCGCAATCAAACGACAATGGGAAGAATTGTCAATTCAGATAATGAGCGGGATAAAATATGGTCAACCCAAGCGCAATCGACGCAAGAGCTTTACATATTCGATCCCTATCTATGGTTACCTAGGAAAATTTCGCGACTTGGGTTTAGACGCTTGTGTGTGCAGGTGTCGTGATCCTCAGAATATGCAAGACATGCACAACAATTGATATCAAAACAGCGCTTCTAGAAATGTGCAAAATTAAACATAATCTTAACACCAAGCCTGCAAAAACAAATGGGTTAGTCAAACACTTCGCCCCTTATAACTCCCATCCTGCAAAAACATAAAACACTATAGAATGAGTCCCAAACAAGATCGCCAGAAGCGAGATATCCACGAAATTTTTATTGGCCTAAGTCCACTAAGACTTTTAAATTTCGAAAAAAAAAATTTAAGTATTCCAATAGGTATCTTTTTACGAAAATTTAAAAATCCATTCCCCAGCGGAGTCGCCAGTCTGTCGCGACCCTCTAAAAAAAAAAATTTTTCTTTAAAAGGGTTAACGGATTATTAGGTTAATTAGATTTGACTAACCTAACGCGGACCCTCCCAAGCCCTACCGATCGCAACTTTGGTTTTTGTTTAAATGATTTTGAAATTTGGAGTCGCCACTAATCGTTCTTGGTAGGTCGATTAGAAACCTAAATAAATTAGCGGGAGAACTAATTTATTCCTGCGAACCAGAGATTATGAGTTCGGGGACTTGGTTACACTAGTTAATTAAAACTAATGCCCTTTCGGTACCTTAATTTCATGGATATCCTAATTCGGCAACTCAGGCTTGGTTTATTCCTAAGGCTGTAGTAGGGTATTCTCTTTTGTGTTTTCACTTTTTAAATAAGATGCATGGATGGTATATATTTTTATTTATTATATTTTTTTAAGTGTTAAAGATTCCCTGAAGCCGAAAGAGGGAGTGTGTTAACGACTTCTGTGCAGTATTACGACCTACTCATCTTTTGGGTCTGATGATTCAAAAATTAAATTGCAGGAAGTACATGACAGTGAATAAACACCTCCAATGGGAGGCCTAGCATTGGCTTGGCTCTTCCTTTTGGGATTTAAGGTACAAATATTTAAGTTGCAGGTATTTAAACTACTGTAAGTAAAAACCTCCAATGGGAGGCTAAACATTGGCTTGGCTCTTCCCTTTGGGATTTAAGGTACAGGTATTTAAATTGCAGGTATTTAAACTACTATAAGTAAAAACCTCCAATGGGAGGCTACGCATTGGCTTGGCTCTTCCCTTTGGGATTTAAGGTACAGGTATTTAAGTTGCAGGTATTTAAACTATTATAAGTAAAAACCTCCAATGGGAGGCTAAGCATTGGCTTGGCTCTTCCCTTTGGGATTTAAGATACAGGTATTTAAATTGCAAGTATTTAAACTACTGTAAGAAAAAACCTCCAATGGGAGGCTAAGCATTGGCTTGGCTCTTCCCCTTGGGATTTAAGGTGCAGGCATTTAAACTACTGTAAGTAAAAACCTCCAATGGGAGGCTAAGCATTGGCTTGGCTCTTCCCTTTGGGATTTATGGTGCAGGTATTTAAATGACCTCCAGTGGATGTGTTTTGCCTCTCCATTCTGGGGTTTGAGTTCTTAAAAATAAATTACAACAAATTGATTCAACAATTTGAAATTTGTGCGCGCTTAGGGACTCCTTCAAGCCAATTTTGTGCTTCCGTAGGATTGACCGTTGATGTAGGGCTACGGCTGCCTGACATAAAAATAGAGTGAAGTGTCAATATACATAATCTGTAATAATATGTGCCTAAAAACAGAGGAATGAAAAGAGCACTTATCTCCCATTTTTTGGGAGGGACTTCTATAATTGATTTTCGCTCTCTATGTTCCCAATATAGAGAGTCTCTTTTGAATTAAGAGGGACTTTTAGTCACAAATCAGCTGAGAAATTGGCGGACACTTAGGAGCTTGTCTGGGCCGATTTTTGTACTTCCATGCGATTTGCTATTGACTTGAAGTTTTCATTTGCCTGACATAAAAAAAATATTGGGAAAATAGGGGAGAACAGAAAGGAAAAATCTATGCTCATTTAATAACAACAACAACAACACAACAACAACAACAACAACAACAATAATAATAATAATAATAATAATAATAATAATAATAATAATAATAATAATAATAAAATGATAATTTGCAAATAAAATAAAATAAAATAAGATAACAAAGTTGAAAGAAGCAGAGGAGTGCTTAGTTTCGAATTCTTTGTTCGGGATATAAAGATATTTAACTCGTCCATGTCTATGACCAATGCATGTTGTCGTGGCAAAAGTAATTCCATGAGACGATGGAAGAATGGTAGAAAGTATTTGTTATAATATTCGAATATTGTTGTCTCTTCGCGTCCATGATGTGCCTAAAACAATCCACTAAATCTGTATGACATGTTATATTCTAATGAACTTTATGATTCAGGTATCTCTCCATCATTAAAGAATGCGATGAAATGTGTGAGTAATGATAAAGTAACTGTACTTATCTCCAGACATGTATAGAACTGCATTAAAGGCATTTTCACACAAAAAGCGGAAATTAGGGAAAATGAAGAACTATATCGGGAAATAATATCATCCTACATGCTATACTAACATCCTGTCAATAAATGCTAACAACCATAAGGTTAGGTAAGTTCATCAAGATTTTAAATAATCAAATAATTGAATTTAATCGTATCATATACTTTCCAAGATTTTTTCGAGTAAACAGAACACTATGCATTCAATTATCCAGTTTACGCAAACTATCATGAGGTTTTTCTCTGACAAACTCTACGGGACATATGAAGTATATTGTCATCACCTATAACCATCATTAGCCCATACTATGAAATATCGTGGATATCTACATTTATAACATCAGAGACTTGGACAAAGGAACGAGCTTAAAGTTGAAACTAGGAGCAAAAATCAGTTAACTAAATAAGATGAAGAAAGAGAAACACAGCAAAATGTCAAGAGCACTTGAACTTAAAGTTGACAAAGAAGAGGATGGTGAAAAATCTAGTATCTCAAATTAGTTGTTCAGCCACAGCAAAACAGTATATAACACACGAAGATCACCAAATTTACATGGAAAAGAACATAGTCAAGATGCTATCATTTGGCTTCATCTTTAGAGGATCAAAGATGGTCAATTTGTGGAGTTCAAAACATTACCGAAGCAAGTCTCTTAGTTCCTGATTAATCAAGAAATCGAAGGGGCTCAGATAAAGCGGCTGATTCTCGCATCCAGGAGCTCAACGCAAATTCGAGAAACTCACTCACTGTGAACTAACCGAACGAAAGAGAGAAAGAAAGAAACTAAAGATCAGCGAACAAATTACAAAGCGTTTCGAAAAGAAAAACGCCGACATCTATTCTATATCAGTGCTTAACCATAATGCCCAGAAACCAATCGGTCGGTTTCAAGTGCCTAGAACACTAGTCACCGAAACGAAGCCTCGCAGCCCCGATCGAACCTTGGATCAATCTGAAGCGGGAGACGGATCCGAAAACCGCGGCCGAGAAGAGAAGGGCGATCGATCGATCGATCGGGTATCAGTGGACGCCTCCAGAGGAGTTGCGAAAGATCGTGGTGAAAGGAAAAATCCAGCCAGACCCAGTCGGCCAGCCTCCCCCTCTTTTATTTTTCAAGAACCAGCTTCTACCTCCTTGTGCGTGACTCCCTAAAAAGAAAGGAGAACATCAATTTTTTTTTATCCTCCACTTGAGAACTCCCCCCGATATCTTTCTGATGGCCCCTCCAATATGCCTATATTTTATGGTCAAAAATGGCTTCATCAGAATTCCCTTGCCTTGTGTGAAGACGTGAAGTTCATGAGGAGGACCCCTTTTCCTATGGACTCCTCCTATTGTTATTTTTTATTCCTTGGTGCTATCCCCCTTTTACACTCATCTCCCCTCTCCTCATGCGTGAATCTCCTCTAGACATTGGGTGGATTTTTTTATTCAAAACTATTCCCCCTCTTGTTTTTTTTTTAGTCCTCACTTCTTGAACGACCGATGCATCCTCCCCTCGTCCCCCATTTTTCTTTTTCTTTTATTAATGAAGCTTTTCTCCAGCTAAAAGTCCACCGGCCATTCTCTCTTCATTTTTTCCTTTTCTTTTATTCCTTCTGATGTCCACTTTTGCCGAAAGTTTGTTGACAATATGCGAAAGCAGATCGTGAAGCTTAGCTGTCAAATTTTGCCCTCCAAAGGTAATTTTTTCTTGGCTTGTTCTTGAGCTTAAAAGAGGCACTCCTGGAAATGGAACTAGGCGCAATAGACATGACATTGATACAGGAAATCCTTGACCAGGAAAACCGAATGCAATAATTGAATGTGCACCATCAAACCACTCAAAGATTCAGACTATTAGAAGACAAAGTTATGACTCCAGAAATGTGAGAATCGAGAATTACGAGCTGACATGAAATTTCTAGAAATTTTTTTGGTTTAATCCGCAAAAGTGATTAACTAGGTAAACCGCAATTCCGAATTAATTAAGTTAAGTTTTTAATAATCTTTTTTTTTAATTTTATTGGCCAAAATGAAGAGAAAATAAAAATAAAAATACTGACTATTTTTTCATATTTTGGTATCCTCAAGTGCTATTATTTATTAATTTTCAAACATTTTTCTATTTTCCAAAAATAAAATAATAAAAAAATGCGAAAAATATGAAATATTATTTTTTACTCAAAATTGGTTCCCTAGGCTTGGCCAAGGTCTCCAAAGTTGAATTTTTCAATTTTATAAATATTTACTGATTTTCTATTAATTTTAGAAGAGAAAAAGTAACTAAAAATCAGGTGTCAACAGCTGCCCCTCTTTGAAAGGAAGCTCGGTAGAGGTTCATTTCAAAGACGAGATGACACCTGAATCCTAATCGACTCCACATAATGAAATAAAAAGAGTCGTGACATGAATGTTTCACTGAAAATGGAACGAGAACCTAAGGATTCGTTATAAGAAAACCTTAAGGTGGTTAAACTTGAACCCGTATGGTAGGTCAACCCATGGTAGACTCCTAATGAAAGGATTCTACTGATTAAAAATTGAATTAAAATTTGACCCGTATGGTAGGTCGTACCATTTGACCCGTATGGTGGGTCGTACCATGGTAGATTCCTAATAAAAGGATTCTACTGATTTAAATTTTGACCCGTATGGTAGGTTAACCCATGAAACTGCATGTAAGAAGGACTTTGTGCCTGTAGAAAGGACTTGGTGCCTGTAAAAAGGACTTTGGTGCCTGTAAAAAGGACTTGGTGCCTGTAAAAAGGACTTTAGTGCCTGTAGAAAGGACTTGATGCCTGTAGAAAGGACTTGATGCCTGTAAAAAGGACTTTATGCCTGTAAAAAGGACTAGTGCCTGTAAAAAGGACTTAATGCCTGTAAAAAGGACTTTGTGCCTGTAAAAAGGACTTAGTGCCTGTAAAAAGGACTTGTACCTGTAAAAAGGACTTTGTGCCTGTAAAAAGGACTTAATGCCTGTAAGAAGGACTTGATTTGCCTGTAAGAAGGACTTGATTTGCCTGTAAGAATGACTTGATTTGCCTGTAAGAAGGACTTTGTGCCTGTAAGAAGGACTTGCTTTGCCTGTAAGAAGGACTTGATTTGCCTGTAAGAAGGACTTGCTTTGCCTGTAAGAAGGACTTTGTTTGCCTGTAAGAAGGACTTTATGCCTGTAAGAAGGACTTGATTTGCGTGTAAGAAGGACTTTGTGCCTGTAAGAAGGACTTGATTTGCCTGTAAGAAGGACTTTATGCCTGTAAGAAGGACGTGGTTTGCCTGTAAGAAGGACTTTATGCCTGTAAGAAGGACGTGGTTTGCCTGTAAGAAGGACTTTGTGCCTGTAAGAAAGACTTAGTTTGCCTGTAAGAAGGACTTAGTTTGCCTGTAAGAAGGGCTTGGTGTACCTCAAAGGGTGCCATTCTAAAATCTGGGGAGACCAGAAATCCTGCAGAAGCTCAAACCCAAATTATATTCTCCTGTCGCTTTAGGAATAAACCAAAGAGGCAGAAATCAAAAGGTCTCGAACATTTTTGTCCTTGAGACAAATCATGCTTTATTGAAGAAGGTGGATACCTGTATGTACCGCAATGGATTCGAGTACCCTAACAACCGTCAGAATTCATTCTCTTGAAAGGTTCAGGTTGAAGATATACTTACCTGAGAATTTGGAAGAAATGCTTGGTAGCTTCTCGACAACCAGGCTTGTTCATTCAATAATCGCTGAATGAATTTCAAGACTTTGGAAGGTAACTCGAACACCGGGAATGTGTTGCCTGTCAGGCAATGTCAGAGGTAACATGTGCAAGCATTTTCATCAATGCGTTCATTGGTTCATGCAAAATTGTTCAGCTAAGTTTGCCATGATTAAAGGCAGTCTGTGTAATAACTCATGATGCAATCGATCAACATATGGATCATGTATTGCATTACCACTTCTGTTTAAGGAGGTTCTTATAGTATGAACACCTCGAATGTAATCTGAATAGGGGACTTCATTCCGAAAGGGCTTTCTCTCACTCTGGAGAAAGGATGTTTATCTGTAGATTAAATGTTAGACCTGTGTGGAAATGGTTTGCCTTTCCTCATCCTGTATGCCCCATTTTGCACAATTGATGTCTCCTATGCAGTTTATGCTCTAAGTTGGAGTTGGTAAATTAAACATGCGGAATAGTCATACATAATTCATGAAATGTGTAAACACAATGCCGATGTGACAATTTTTAGCATCATGTGTGTTTATATAATGTGCAAACATGGGTGGATTTGAATTGCCCCTGGTATGTGGGTGAATCGAACAAATTGGGAAGCCCACTCCTTATGTCGAGGAGCGGTTTGTCTCAAACTTTGCCCCTGCGCGATGAAGCATATGGGTGAGGGAGCATTTCGGTTGGTTTAATGACAGCGACCGCCATGGTTTAGCGGTTGAATGCCCCTGCAAAAAGCAGAGAAATTATTCTTGAAATCAAACGAGATAAGGAAAACATATTTGCTTTTTCGCTTCAGAGCTTGTGATCAATTTGCCCCATTTTTCACCAGAATAGATCTTGTCAGATAATCATAATTTTCTTTTGGATTTGTCTCCTTCAACATGTTAAATGTTAGTATAAATATTTCCTGTAAAAAGAAAAGGAGACATGTCAGCCAGTATTAAAAGGGATAAATTGGAAACGATACTGATTTACCTTTCGTCTTGAATGCCTTGCACGAGTCTCTTACCAATTTTGCTGGATTGAATTTTCCTCGACTTTTATTAGGCACCTCACCATTATGGCAAGACTATAGTAAAATACTGAATTTGATATTACTCGTCGAGTATTCCTGTTTTTTGGTAAGGTCGTCAAGTATTCTTGTTTGTAAAAGAAAAAGAAATGCACAAAAAGTTGTTTCATTTTTTTTTTATAATACAATAATACATACAACATTCCCCACCCTT
>JAGVVM010021018.1:0-45785 GCA_019149425.1 Psidium friedrichsthalianum | reverse complement strand
CCCTTCTCTTTTTGCAGAAAGAAACAGAGATACTCGACGAATAATACCAAAGTTAGTACTTTGCTACATCTTGGCCTAATGGTGAAGCGTCCAACGAAAGTCGAGGAAAACTCAATCCAGCGAATCTGATAAAGGAATCATGCGAAACATTCAAGATGAAGGGTAAACCAGTATCGTTTCCAATTTATCCACTTCAATACAGACTAACACGTCTCCTTTTCCTTTTTACAGGAAATATTTGTACTAACATTTAACATGTCGAATAAGACAATACCAAGCGGCAAATTACGAGCATCTGAGGAAATTCAGTCTGATGAAACTGCAGCAAATTGAGGGCTGCCCTGAATTAAAAAGAGGGCCTTCGCCGACGACCACGAAGGTTGTTAATATTGAAAAGGCCCAAATGCTTCGCTTAACCCATGCATTTCATTGTGCAGGGGCAAAGCTAGAGACAAGCCACTCTTGCTTAAGGAGTAGACTCTCCATTCACTCGGTCGGCCCACATACTCAGGGGCGATTCAAATACTCCCATCCTTGATACACACTCAGATACACTTGCACATTTGGCAAATATGCATGACGCTTAAAAATTGCCACATCCGCATTGTGTTTACACATTCCATGATTTATGCATGACTGTTCTGCATGTTTAATCTGCTAATTCTGACTTGGAACATAAACTACACATGAGCCATGAATGTGTAGAATGGGGCATGACAGGATGATGAAAGGGAACCCCATTCTATATACGTCCATATCCACAGTGAGTTGTGTGCCAATAGGTTCCGTATTCCCCAAGGCAATGGGTTTTCTCGCGAAGGTACGATACTGAAAGGAAGGAGGCATTCATTTCTCTATCCTAAACACTACAGTAACCATTGAAAACCCACTTGAGCGGCGGTTTCACTTCGTAACCCCTGTCAAGAACCACCCCACACTGGGGCAAAACAGAGGTAATTCCAACAATATCAGGAGATAAATGGTTAGAAATTCTCTTGCTTGGACTAACATCAATCTTCGAGTGTTTCTTTGCATGATACTCGAATTTTAATTCAAGTGCTTTAGGATGACGATGAGCATTTATTTTCTCTATCCTACACACTCATCCTTTGCATAACCCAATTGAGCCTGCAAATTCATTTCTCAAGCCCATGTGGTGATCCTTGCTCATTTCAAGGTAATAACAATCAATAGAGAATTCTCGAATTAGCCCATTTCATATGCTAGACTTTCATGTATGTCTAGTATCATTTGTTGAAAATTATATTGTTGCTAAAATCCAAAATCACAAGATTGTTAAAGAAAAGAAAAAGAAAAACAATGTAGCCTAAAGAAAATGGGCCTACTTCCAAACAAAAGGGAGTCGGGAGTAAGAAAAGCAAAGGCTACTCCAAAGAATCTCGGGCAGAAAGAGCAAAGTGCCTATCAAAAGCAAGGCCAATGCCCATATATCTGTAATGAACTTCTGACTTCGAACATACATTTTGAATTCCCGAAAGGACCCCCAAAGAAGTCAGTTTGCAAAGTGTAAAAGAACTACCACCCCTCAGCCAATGGTGGTATTCATTGAAGACAAATTCAGGAAGGTCAAAGATCGGTGACAAGACTGCAATGATCACCAACACCAAGCCCTTCTCATATATTTTTCTGAGCCAAAACGAGCCCTTCGTTTCTCAGACCCAAATCCCGACCTACGTTACGACCCTTGAAAGTCTCTTCTGATTAGAGCACTTGAATTAATGTAAGAGTTGAATGACTTTAAGCATCGCTCGAAGAGTTCGAGCAAGATTATTTCTCTCTCATTTTGCAGGGTTCTTGACTTGTAAACCCGGAGCAGATGATGAAGACTTTTTGTCAATGGCCTTGACTCGAAATGAGTCCCCTTTGATAAGCCTTTGACCCAGCCCACATTACAGTCCTAATCAAGACCTCTAGATCGGCTTGATCGTATCAATTGCGAGATTACTCAGACCCTCGCTGAATGCGATGATGGTAAGGTTGAGTGATTTCTTTTCAAATCCTGCAATCAGGATAACAAGCCTTTCTCGAGAGTGAGAGAAAGCCCTTTCGGACTGAAGTCCCCATTCAGGTTACATTCGAGGTATTCATGACATGATAACCTTCCTGGACAGAATTGAAATGCAAACTCGACAGAATAGTCATGCATGATCCACATTATGAGCATACACATACGGTTTTAATCATTGCAAACTCAACTGAATGGTTTTGCATGAACCGATGAACTCATTGATAAAAATGCTTGCGCATGTTACCTCTGACACTGCCTGATAGGTAGCATATTTTTGATGTTCGAGTTACCTTTCAAGGTCTCAAAATGCATTTGATGATTATTGAATGAACAAGCCTAGTTATTGAGAAACTATCTGCCGTTTCTTCCAAATCCTCAGGTAGGTATATCTTCAACCTGAACCCTTCAAGGTAAGATAAATCGGGTTTGAGCTTCTACAGGACTCCTGGTATTCCCAGATCCCAGAATGGCACCCTTCAAGGTAAGATAAATCGGGTTTGAGCTTCTGCACGATTCCTGGTCTTCCCAGATCCTAGGATGGCACCCTTCAGGTAAGATAAATCATGTTTGAACTTCTACAGGACTCCCGGTCTTCTCAGATCCAGAATGGACCCTTTGAGGTAAGTTAAATCGGATTTGAGCTTCTGCAGGATTTCTGGCCTTCCCAGATCCCAGAATGGCACCCTTTGAGGTAAGTTAAATCGGGTTTGAGCTTCTGCAGGATTCCTGGCCTTCCCAAATCCCAGAGTAGCACTCTTTGAGGTAAGTTAAATCGGGTTTGAGCTTCTGCAGGACTCCTGGCCTTTCCAGATCCCAGAATGGCACACAAAAGTCCTTCTTACAAGCACCCAAGTCCTTCTTACAGGCACACCAAAGTCCTTTCTACAGGCACACAAAAGTTCTTCTTACAGGCACCAAATCCTTCTTACAAGCACCAAAGTCCTTTTTACAGGCACCCAAAGTCCTTTCTACAGGCACACAAAAGTCCTTCTTACAGGCACACCCAAAGTCCTTTCTACAGGCATACAAAAGTCCTTCTTACAGGCCCAAATCCTTCTTACAGCACACCCAAAGTCCTTTCTACAGGCACCCAAAATCCTTTCTACAGGCACACAAAAGTCCTTCTTACAGGCACTAAGTCCTTCTTACAGGCACACCTAAAGTCCTTTCTACAGGTACACAAAAGTCCTTCTTACAGGCACCAAAAGTCCTTCTTACAGGCAACCAAAAGTCCTTCTTACAGGTACAAAAGTCCTTCTTACAGGCAACCAAAAGTCCTTCTTACAGGCACCAAAGTCCTTCTTACAGGCAACCAAAAGTCCTTCTTACAGGCACCAAGTCCTTTCTACAGGCACAAAGTCCTCCTTACAGGCATTTCCATGGGGTGACCCACCATACAGGAATCTACCTTGGGTTGACCTACCATACGAGTCCAAGTTCAACCACCCTAAAGTTTTCTATAACGAATCCTTAGGTTCTCACTCCATTTTCAATACAGCATGTGTGTCAGGTAGCCGCCATACAACGAGCAGGTAAGTGCCAGGTAAACTCTCATCTTTGTCTCTCCCTTACTGCATGAAAGCCTCCTCAAACTGGGTCTGGATCGGAACTTGCTACGGAGGGTATTGGAAATCAAGTGTCACACTTTTTTTTTTCTTTCCTTGTGTTGAGTCGATTAGGATTCAGGTGTCATCTCGTCTTTGAAATGAACCTCTGCCGTGCTTCCTTCCAAAGAGGGGCAGCTATTGACACCTGATTTTTAATCACCTTTTCTTTTTTAAAAATTAATAAAAAAATTCATAAAAATTCATAAAATTGAAAAATCAACTTTGGGGACCTTGGCCAAGCCTAGGGAACCAATTTTGACCAAAAAAATGATTTTTCATATTTTCAGTATTTTTCGATATTTTATTTTCAAAAATTAATAGAAAATCCATAAAATTTTATAAATTAAAAAATCAAACTTTGGAGACCTGGTCAACCCTAGGGAACCAATTTTGACCAAAAATGATTTTTCATATTTTCAGTATTTTTCGATATTTTTATTTTCGAAAATTAATAGAAAATCCATAAAAATTCATAAAATTGAAAAATCAACTTTGGAGACCTTGGCCAAGCCTAGAGAACCATTTTGAACAAAAATAATTTTTCATAATTTTTTGTATTTTATATATATATATATTTTAGAAATTAGGAAAATATTTAATAAATAATAACATTTGAGGCCACAAAAATACATAAAAATAGTCAATGTTTTTCTTTTCATGTTGGCCATCGTAAATTAAAAAAAAAAATCCAATTCGGGGTCGTGTATTTCTTCACGGGCATGATCTCGAATAAAAAAAAATTCAATTTGAGTCAATTTATTTTCATTTTTCACTTTTAGGAGTTGTGACATTATTCTCTAATATCCTAAATTTTCATCTTGGCCCAATTATACTTAGAATGACTCAATTTGCGAAAGGGCTTTAATTAATTCTGCAGCAAGAAATGAGTTTAAATTTGATATGCGGTGAATTTCGACTAAGCATAGGGGAGGTGTGTCGAAAATTGTGAGGAGATTTGGACTTAAAGAAATATTTTTTCGGGACTGAATTGCAAATACTTAAAATCTCAGGGACTAGAGTGCAAATACCTAACTCTTGAGGGATTATTTTGCAAATAACAAAAAGAAGAGTTAGTGGAGAAATTAGGATAGAGAAGGGAAGATGGAGAAGAGGGGATGGAGAAAATAAGATAAGAATAGAGAATGGAAGATGGAGATGAAGAAGAGTTAGTGGAGAAATTAGAATATAGAAGGGAAGATGGAGAAGAGGAGATGGAGAAGAGAAGATGGAGAAGAATGGATGGAGAAAATAAGATAAGAATAAGAAGGGAAGATGGAGATGAAGAAGAGTAGTGGAGAAATTAGAATGGAGATAAATATGGAGAAGGGAGATGAAGATGAAGAAGAGTTAGTGGAGAGATTAGAATGTGAGATAGAGATAGAGAATGAAGATGAAAATGAAGTGGAGTTAGTGGAAAAATTAGATGAGAGATAGATGAGTGGGTTATAAAAGGAGGAAGAAGTGAGCTAGGAAGGAGGATTTTTTTTGGGGAGAGAAATTTTGGATGTTGAGAGGGTTTTGGGAGATTGAAGAAAAATTTGAGAGAAAGAAAATACCAAAAGAGAGAGAGAATTTTGAAGATGATGGGAGTTTAAAGTTAGGGGTTATCATCGCAAATTCCTTCATCGATCAACATAAATCAAGAGTCATCCTCGTCAACGAGCAAGCAAATTCGAGCTAAATGTTTTTATTTATTCATTTATTTGTGATTTTAGTCGCAAATTAGCACAAATTGTATACACTTTCTCCATCTCTCTATTTCCCCATATTTTTATGTCAGGCAAAGGAAAACTTCAAGTCAACAGTAAATACCATGGAGATGCAAAGTTGGCCCAGACAAGCTCAAAATGTCCATCAAATTCTCAACTGACCCGTCGATGAACGTTGGCCCGAATTGTTGAATCAATTCGTTGTATTTTATTTTAAATAATTCAAACCCCAGAATAGAGAGGACAAAGTCCATCCACTGGAGGTCATTTAATTCCTGCAATTTAATTCATGTACCATTAAAACCCAAAGGGAAGAGCCAAGCCAATGCTAGGCCGCCCATTGGAGGTTTTACTTACCGTCATTTAAATTCCTGCAATTTAATTCCTGTACCATTAAACCCCAAAGGGAAGAGCCAAGCCAATGCTAGGCCGCCCATTGGAGGTTTTTACTTATTGTCATTTAAATTTCTGCACATTTAAATTCCTGCACCTTAAACCCCAAAAGTGAGGGCCAAGCCAAGGCTAAGCTATCCATTGGTGGTCTTTATCTATTGTCATTTACTTCTTGTAATTTAATTTTTGAATCACTAAACCCAAAATGAGTAGGTCGCAGCACTGCACAGAAGTCGTTAACTCACTCCCTCTTTCGGCTTCAGGGAAATACTTAATATTTTGAAAATGACAAAAAAAAATGTCACTCACGTATATTCCATTTAAAAAAGTGAAAATACAAAAAGAGAACACTCCACTAGAGCCTTAGAATAAACCAAGCATGAGTTGCCAAATTAGGATATCCATGAAATTAAGGTACCGAAAGGGCATTAGTTTTAATTAACTAGTGTACCAAGTCCCCGAACTCATAATCTCTGGTTCGTAAAAGTAATTTAGTTCTCCCGCTAATTTACTTAGGTTTCTAATCAACCTACCAAAAATGATTAGTGGCGACTCCAAATTTTAAAACCTTTTGAACAAAAAAATCAAGTTGCGATTTGGTAGAGCTTGGGAGAGCTCGAACTAGGTTAGTTAATTTAATCAATTAATCTGGTAATCCATTAACCTAAAAACGAATTTTAGGTCGCGACACCCATTTGCAGCAAACCAAACAAGTGAACAAAAAACTAAGGTCTGTTTGGTAACGTTTCTGTTCCAAAAAGTGATTCTGATTAAAACACTTTTTTTGATTCTGTTCTTTTAGAGAATCAGAATGCGTTTGGTAACTACATAAAAGTTTTGTTTTTTTGTCCAAAAGTAATCCTAAAAAATTGATCTAAAAAAGTGTCGTGGGAAGAGGCTGAGAAGTCCATCTTTGAAAAGTGATCCTAAAAAGTGTTCTTTTTTTGAGAAACAACTTTTTTTTGTTTCTGATTTTTGTTCCAAAAGTGTTCCCGGGAGCAGAATCAGAAACAGAATTATTGCGTTACCAAACATGTTTCTGTTCCCAAAGTGTTCCCAGGAATAGAAACAGAGGAACAGAAAATGTTACCAAACAGACCCTAAGCAAATAGAGATTGACAATACATAGCTAGTCTAAGAACTGAGTAAAAACTATCTAAGAACTGAGTAAAAACTAAGCAAACATTGCATTACAACCTTCTATTTCCAACAAAATACCGCAGCAAAGCTCCTAGTCCATACAAAATCTTCCATCACAACTATTACTTATACATTATTCAATACAAGCACATATCCAACTAATCTTCACCTATGGTAGACTGAGAATCTTTTCTCATCACATGCCTTACACTTGACCATTAATAGGCTACACAACAGAATAAAACACCATGACAGCTCGATGACGCTTTCTTTGTTTTTTAATTATTGACACTTCATTTTTCAATTGATTGGCTAAAGATGTTGCGGCCTTCATTTCAGCTTCCTTTGAATCGACATCGTCCAACCTGTCCATGAATATAGCTGGAAGTTCATGTTGTCTTTCAAGAAACTCCAATATTACCTCGATGGCTTGACTAGAGAATTTTTTTTATCAACCCTTTGAAATATTTGCATTTCGACCTCTCTCTATACATGCCACATCCATGGAATCTTCTCCTCGGATTTAGTCGAGTCTAAGATATTCTTGTTGGATTTGGTAACCCACAATAATAGTAAAACTCACAATCTTCTTCAATTGGTCAAAATGAACTTGAGCTGCGACTGAAGCTCCTTCCCTCCATTCGAACTAGGCCATTAATTTTGGGGCAAAATCAAAATGGGGACTCAATTTACTTCAGTCGCAGTAGGGGTTTGTAATTGGGGATTTAGGATTTATGTTGGGCAAAATAGCTTCAACGACGCTATTTTACTCTTTAAATTATTGAGTTGGCCTCCGGCGAGCACGACATCCTAGTTTTTTTATGTAAAAAATCAATATAGACTTTCCGGCCAGCCACGTATGCTTCAGATCAAATTGGGGCATTGAAGTGAACGATTTTAAAAAACTTGGCATTGAAATAATATATTTGAAAGTTTTGACATTAAAATAAGCATTGTAAATAAGTTGTGATACTTATGGTGTACTTAGGCTTAAATTTCGTCATTCTTGAAACCTGTTATTTTTGAATTTCGAAAATTCATTAGTAAGTTCAACAAGAAAATTCAAGCCACATAAGATTAACTAACGATAATTATAAACGAAAGGTTGACAGTGATAAAGTTGGAACAAAAGTAAAAAATGGGAAAGTTTTTATGAGATGAAAAAAATTTAGATATAATTGAGATATATGATAAAGTTGAGATTTTTTTTTTGGATATTTAAACCGGTGAATTAAGATAAAAAGTAAAAATCGGAGATTTTTTTATGAGATAAAAATATTTTAAATATAATGGGGCAGATATTAAATTTGGTTTTTGTTAGGGCCGAGGCGGTTCTTTGAGCTTAAGAAATCAATATACTGATTTGGCTACAAGCCAAAAAGACCATTCTCTCTCTCTCGTCCTTGTTTTTGGTCGAAAACTTGCGGTACGCCTCTCCTCCGCTCTCTCCCCAGGCCGACGGCCGCGACGCCCCAAAAAGACTCCAAATGCCACCCAACCACCCTTCGGCGCCGAAGCCCTACAAAACTTACTTCTTCTATGGCCACCGCAAGCCCTCCCAGAACCGCCCTGTCGTCTACGGTGGTCTCTTCTCCTCCGCAAGACCATCCTGGCTCGGCAGACCCTCAAACCCATAAACCCCCCAGCTCCCTTCCACCTCCACAAATGGGACCCAGATCACCACAGCCCCCTCCAATCTCCGTCCGTGGCGCCGGAGCCTCCCTCCTCCCTCGCTGCCTCCCGCCACCTCTCTCCGATCGCCCGGTTTATTGTTGATGCATTCCGCAGGAACCGCGACAAGTGGGGCCCGCCCATCGTTGCCGAACTCGGCAAGCTTCGTCGTGTGACGCCTGCCCTCGTTGCGGAGGTGCTTAAGGTGGAAAATAACCCCACGGTCGCCTCCAAGTTCTTTGCTTGGGCAGGTAGGCAAAAGGGTTATAGGCATAACTATGCTGCCTATAATGCTCTTGCTTATTGCTTGAATAGGAACAACAAGTCGAGCAGCTGACCAGCTGCCCGAGTTGATGGACTCGCAGGGGAAGCCCCCTACTGAGAAGCAATTCGAGATTTTGATTAGAATGCATGCGGATGCCAATAGGGGGTGAGGCTTTACTATGTGTATGAGAAGATGAAGAAGTTTGGCGTGAAGCCACGTGTATTCTTGTATAACAAGATGTTGATGGGTTGGTGAGGACTGATCATTTGGATCTGGCATTGTCTGTTTATGATGATTTTAGAATGATGGACTGGTTGAGGATAGCGTCACTTACATGGTCCTGATAAAAGGATTATGTAAGGAAGGGAGGATTAATGAAATGATGGAGATTTGGCTAAAATGAGAGCAAACTTGTGCAAGCCGGATGTCTTTGCATACACGGCAATCGTTAAGATATTGGTTTTCGAACGGGAATTTGGACGGGTGCTTAGGGGTGTGGGAGGAAATGAAGAGAGATGGTGTCGAGGCTGATGTTATGGCATATGGAACCTTGGTTACGGGATTGTGTAAAGAAAGAGAATGGACAAGGCCTTTGAGCTGTTTAAGGAGATGAAAGCAAAAGGAATTTGATTGATCGGGCGATTTATGGCATATTAGTCGAATCATTTGTTGCAAGTGGCAAAGTTGAATCTGCTTATGGCTTGTTGAAGGATTTAATTGACTCAGGATATCGAGCTGACTTGCGGATCTATAACTCTCTCATTGAAGGCTTGTGTAGTGTCAAGGATGTTGATAAGGCTCACAAGCTTTTCTTTATAACGTTGCAGGAGGATCTCCAGCCAGATTTTGGACAGTTTAATCCATTCTGGTTTCTTATGCAAAGATGAGAAGAATGGAGGATTTCAGCAAGTTGCTGATGCAGATGGAGAAGTTTGGATTTTCTGTGATAAACGATCTCTCCAGTTTCTTCTCATCTTTAGTTTGTGAGGCAGATAGGATACAATAGCTTTAGATGTTTCAGGGACCTGAAAGTTAAAGGTTACTGCAGTGTGTCAATCTACAATATCCTGATGGCGGCTTTGAAAAAGTCTGGGGATGTGAAATTGGTAATGTCTCTATTTGATGAAATGAAGAACAGCCAAATCGAGCCCGATTCCTTGACTTATAGTACTGCCATTGAATGTCTTGTTGCACTCGGGGATATAAAAGAGGCATGTACATGTTACAATAAGATAATGGAGCTTTCGTGTCTCCCCTCTATAGATGCATATTGTTCTCTCGCTAAAGGACTCAGCAAAATCGGGGAGATTGATGCCACTATGACGCTCATCCGTGATTGCCTGGCCAGTGTTACCAGTGGACCCATGGAGTTCAAATACTGTCTGATGATTCTCCATGTAAGTAAGTCAGGGCAGGCTGAGAAAGTGGTTGAAGTCCTGTATGAGATGGTGCAAGAGGGCGTCCCTCCAAGTGATGTTGCATACTCTGCTGTCATCTCTGGATTTTGTAAGCATGGGACAATAGAAGAAGCTAGAAAAGTCTTTTCAAGTATGCAAGAGCGCAAGCTTTTGAAGGAATCAGATGCAATTATTTATGATGACATGCTGGTTGAACACATGCAGAAGAAGACAGCAGACCTAGTGTTATCAGGATTGAAGTTCTTTGGTCTGGAAAGAAAATTGAAGGCAAAGGGTTGTAACCTGTTGCCTTTGCGATGATACATGAGTTCTATGTTCATTCTACCACCACTATATTTAAAGGCTTCTTTGCAACGTAAAATGGGATGGGCTTCCTAGCTTTGTGATCACTAGGATGACCTCAATGAAATGCAAGGCAGTTTCTGGATCCTTGAGATTGCACATTGATCTACTGCCCAATGCCAGTACCCTTTATTGAGGGTTAACTTGATGTTGTTCTCTGCTGCTATTGCACCATCAATTCAGGTGAGCCAACATGACTTTGGAATTACCTATATGTTGCCTTAAAAAAATTGTTCAATTGACATGTATCTTTTACAACCTTCACCTGATTTTGTCCAGCTTCTTGGATTGTAAGGTGTAAAATAAATCTTTCCTTTTGGTTATTCACATCTCTTGTCCCATGTTAAGTTAACGTCTTGTGCTGGACCTTGTAGGAAGATTACCCTGTATGCTTTTGGTGTAATGGTTGGAGGCTATTCTATAGTGGATGAACAACCTACCGTTCAATCAGTCCTACTGGAGATCAATATAGACGAATAGTTTGGTGATTTCCATGAGCACGGGCCGATCCATTGATCTCTAAGGCAATGAGTGTCTCCACTGTGCAAATGTAGGTGGTATCTGCAAAACATGGAAGCTAGTACATGTGAAAATCATTTAGCTGTTATTCTGCTGTAGTTGGATAGAATTCGAAGGTTTGCATTTCCAATTACCATTGAGAGACCACCAGGAAATGTGGTCAAATCAATAGTGTTGTGTGCCTTGAGATTGAACATGTGTTGCATTCAGTTCGTTTAAGAAGATTCAGAAAGTGCCTGCTTTGAAAAATTATGCAGGGTGCCACCCCTTTTTGGCTGCACATATTGCCATCAGCTTCAGTTACTGCGTAATTTCAAGCTGAGGAATAATGTCTTCATCTACATATTGAAGGTGCTTTTCTCTTAAGGAAAATTGTGCAGCTAGTTGCAGGGAAGAACAGAACTCTTTTCTTGATTGTCTTGTCCTTTCATATTATTAAAAACTGTAAAAGAAATTGAGCTTAAATGAAAATCTCTTGGCAGCGCTTTTTTGTTTCTTCCTTTTAAAATGCTTTTCACCTCAAATTGGTTGAGCTCAGAAATCATGCTTGTCATTTAGTAGTGTCCAATTATGTCCTATTAAAGAGAGAAATTGTTCATCTATTAGGTCGAAGACAAAAGGAAAAGATAATATTGAAAAGAGAAGTCAGGGCCCGACCTAGAGCCTATAAAGTTGTTCAATCTAACAAAGCATAAAACAAGAGGAGTTTAACTGCTTGAATTCAAAAGTGGGAAAAGTTACTGAATCCAAGCGAATCCAGGCACGATGGAGCAGCTGACAAAGATCGTGGAAGTAGAGGAAATTGTGGAGATGTGAGAGCATTGAATGGTGGAGGTTTGGGTGGAGTAATGTAATAACTGTCGAGGGGTATTCAAGGTCAATAAATAGAAGGATTGCAGAAGGAGCACGGACGCTCAAGCTATGCCAACACTCTGTGAACTTTTCGTCTAAAGTTTTCTCCTTTGTGTTTGTAGCAATGTTTTTTCATTCACACTTTAGTACTTTTAGTTTTCAAAACAATCTTGTAATCTGTGACGTGCATTGGATATGATTGTCAGCTACTCAAGGTGCTTCTTAAAGTATTCTGCTTAGCTATCATCATCAAAGAGTTTAGTTATGTGTTTTTGAACTGGGGTTGTGCTTGTTCATTCAATATTTGTTGTTGTATGAATTTGAAATAAGAGTGGTGGACAGAGGTTGCTAATTGGGTGAAGAGCTGAGGCGGGCTGATGCTGTGGTTCTTTCTCATGCACGTGATCGGCCTGTCCCTGATTGATTGAGTACCTTTTGGCTTCCAGAACCTGGTCGAATAGAGGTTAGGTATTGCAATCGTTTTGTCCCCTTTTTTCTTTAAATCCTGTATAATCCATGATAAAGAATTGGAACTTCCTTCTTAAATTATACTCCTGGTCACGGAACTTTGATAGGCAAAACCTTTCGAATTTGTCTATATTCCGGTGTTTGAATCACTGAGCAGAATTCTTCTAATATCATCTTTAGATTAAGTGCCATTTATAGTGGTGGGTAGCAAGCTAGACTTGAGAGAGGGCATCTGCAAAATTAGCTTGGACCAAGTGATGACACCGATAATGCAGCAATTTTGGCATATCAAAACTTCTATCGATGGTTAATCTTACAAACAAATTCAGGTTCCTGTATTGATCAGCTCTCTTCTATGTTATGGTGATCTAATAATGTTCTTTCTTAGTTGAGCATTTTTTTGGCCTGCAGATCCCGGAGGTTTTCTATTATGCGCAAAAGGTCGTACTTCCATCCAACAGCCCACTATTTGATCAGAGATGCAACTTTAAACCTCTTTGTGTTGGAGCACTGGAGCGGATTTTCATTCACTGTGATCATGATGGGGGATGATGCCCCCAGTAATGCAGAGCTAAATAATTTTCAGGGTTCTCTTGTGCCCCCAATAGTGTATGAGTTCATCAGAAATTGTTTTACATCCGCCTGTTTTGTTCCTTTCCGGGAGTTTTTTGCCAGTGCCAAGCAGTTGTGATAGCTGAGCATCAGTAGTTTCCTTGGCTAATATGAGGAAATTCTAGCAGACATACTTCTGTATGTTGTCAATGGCATCTATTCATGTTGCCTCAGTTCCCATCTTTGACAGGTCCAATGTTTCAACATGCCTCTTTGACAGGTCAAATGTTTCAACATGCCTCTAAACCTTCTTGAAATAGTGGGAGTCAGGAGTCAAGAGGGTTTATTCAAGGTATGTTATCTGAAAGAGCGAATGAACGAGGGCTGTCACGGATATCTCTTTCTCCATGTGCTGTCACAGGGAATGGCTGTCTGGAGAGACTTAGACTGTTCTAAGCAAGTTTCATTGTGCCGATGATATCAATCTAGCGAGAAGCTAATTCCATCTTCATTTAAAAGAAGTCCTAATCAGGTACCTCTCTACTGAGATAATTGTAAAGAGGCTACACTTAGTTTATGTTTTGTTTGCCTGGAGCGATATGTTGATGGCTTCTTGTTTCATGTCTGTTTCTTAGCGTTGGGTTTCTCTTTTATTGCTTTAACCCGGTAAAATGCTTTTTTCTTATTCGCTTGGAGTTATGACCATTTCTGCCGTAGTCTCGTGATGTGGTGTGAGATCTTGCTCAGAAGAAAATTTGGAAGACCTTGAATCAAAAAACTCGCTTGACCTCTGAATGTCTTTTGATTGTAGCTATTTTATTTCTCTCAGTACGTGAATTAACTTCCATTTTGGGGCAATGAGGATGTAAATACACTTGTGTGGTCACTGTCTATATATATATATATGGTCAGACACTGTCAATAAATAAAATGCTATTAGTGAGCCTCTTTCTACTCAACTCAATCTGCATCTTTAGTTGTCTAATAATCCCACTCACTTTTTTTTCTCTGGAAATTGGAATGTTGATCTTCTTCAAGTTTGTGTTTACTGAGGAGCCAGTGGGATGATCTTGGCCTGTTTTGAACTAGGTTGAAGAAAATGGCTTGCGCATGTCAAATGGTCAATTTCCAATGGGTAAGCTACCTGGAACTGGTGCCTCTCTGCTGCTGCGAACGATCTTGTTTGTTGTTAATTGGCATTACATTTAATGTCTAACCAGGTCTTTGGTACTTGTTGAAGGATATCTATTTCTATTATTGAATGATAATTAGAATAAGGTTACATATATGAATATATATGAGCTTAACCCTTATTTCTATTCTACCATTATTACTAACAATACTTTCCAACACTCTTTCTCAAGTTGGGATGTAGATATCAAATAATCCAACTTGTTACATAAAAGCTCACTCTATTTTTCCCTTAGAGACTAGTAAGATGTCTGCAAGTTGATCCTCTGTCCTGTGTTGAAGAATAGTATCCCCTTTTGAACTTTTTCTTTGGATGAATGCAATCACCTCTATGTGTTTAGTTTGCTTATGGAAGACAGGACTAGATGTAATATGAATGGTGGATTGATTATCACAATAAACCAACGATGAATTTGATGGTGCATTTCAATCTCTCATAGCAACATCCTCAACATAGTAATTCACTAGTCACATGTGCCATAGCTCAATATCCAGCTTTAGCGTTTGATTGGGACACAACATGTTGTTTCTTGCTTTTTCACGCAACTAAATTACCTTAAAGAGACACAATAGCTCGAAGTAGATTTCCTATCCATAGGATATCTAGCCCAATCAGCATTAGAGAAGCCTGTAGTGTTTAGATGACCATAATTCTTAAACAGTAGTATTTTACTTGGTGCTCCCTTCAAATATTTTAAAATTCAAGCATGATGTCCCACGAGTAGTACGAGGAGAACTCATGACTAGCTTACTATTCTGTGTTGACACTTGATTTTTAATCATATTTTCTTTTTAAAATTAATAGAAAATCCATAAAAATTCATAAAATTAAAAAAATCAACTTTGAGGATCTTGGCCAAGTCTAGGGATCAATTTGACCAAAAATAAATTTTCATATTTTCAGTATTTTCCTGCATTTTTATTTTCGAAAATCATAGAAATTAAGAAAAAATGAGAAAATTGCAAAATCACTTTAGAAGCCTTGGCCAAGCCTAGACAACCATTTTTGACCAAAAAATGAGTTTTCATATTTTTCAGTATTTTTTAGCATTTTTATTTTCGAAAATCATGGAAAATCAAGAAAAATGAGAAAATTACAAAATCAACTTTGAAAGCCTTGGCCAAGCCTAGACAATCATTTTTGACAAAAAATAATTTTTCATATTTTTTGTATTTTTTAATATTTTTCAGAAATTAGGAAAATATTTAATAAACCATAGCATTTGAGGCCACAAAAACATGAAAGAATAGTCATTATTTTTATTTTTATTTTCTCTTCATTTTGGCCAAAGAAAATCTGCAAAAATTGATCTGGAATCGGGAATTACTTTGTTAATCTCATTTTCAGGTTAATTGAAAAAATTATAGAAAATTTATTTTAGCTCTGTAATTTTCGATTTTGGCATTTCTGGAGTCGTGACATTGTCCTCTAATAGTCCAAAATTTTCAATGCCTGATGGTGTATTTTTCATTATTACGTTTGGTTTTTCGAATTCATTTATCATTTGACGAATCTCTTTCTCTAATCCTTGAGGCGCGAGCTCAAGCTGAAGTCCTTCATCGGGCTCTCTTTGATTCACCAATCCTCATCGTTTCGGCTTGGAGTCGGCCTCGTTTACTCTCTACGCTCCGGCGGAAGCTGTGCCACGCTCGAATCTGCGGTGCTCGATTCTGATAATTGATTGTATCGAATCCGGCACGGTTCTGCGAGGAAGGTCTTTGATGACATGGATAATAAGGATTTGGTCTGTTGGAATGCTTTGATTGGTGGGTATGCAAGGTGTGGGGAGATTGAGCTGGCGTTGGAGGTGCTTAATGAAATGCCAGAGCGGGATTCTTTCTTGTGGGCGGTTCTGGTTGATGGCCTTTCGAAATGTGGGAAGGTTGAGGCTGCTAGAGAAATATTCGAAAAAATGCCAACTAAGAGTTTGGTCTCTTGGAATGCCATGATAAATGGGTACATGAAATCGGGCGGTTTCAATTTGGCTCGTAATTTGTTCGAGGACATGCGCGCAAGAATCTAATCACGTGGAATTCAATGATCGCATGATGACTTGAATGGGCGATTTGAGGAAGCTCTAGACATGTTTAACTCCCTTATAAAAGAAGGTTTCGTGCGTAATCATGCTACTTTTGTTTGTGCTCTTTCTTCAGTTTCCGGATTAGCAACTCTTAGTACGGGAAGCTGCATTTACTCTTACATGGTGAAGGATGAATATCCAGTGGACGGTGTTCTCAGTACTTCGCTCATAGAAATGTATTCCAAATGTGGGAGCATTGAGAGTGCTCTCGCTATTTTTCACTCAATATCAAAGAAGAAGTTGGGCCATCGGACTGCCATCATTGTAGGATTGGGAATGCATGGCATGGCTAGTCCCGCTCTTCAACTATTTGCTGAAATGCGCAATGCCAGAATTAAGCCCAATGCCATAACCTTTGTTGAAGTAATAAATGCTTGTAATCATGCAGGTTTGGTTGACCATGGACGCCATTATTTTGAAATGATAAAAAAAATTCATAATTAAACCAACAATGGAACACTATGGTTGCTTGGTGGATCTATTATGCTGAGCTAGGCGTGTGAAAGAGGCAAAGTATGTGATCAACACCATGCCCATGAAGCCCAACAAAGTAATGTGGATGAGCTTACTTAGCGGTTCCCGAATCCAAGGAAACCAAAAAAAAAAGTTGGTGAATATGCGGCACGACATCTGATTGACTTGGCTTCAGAGACTATAAGATGTTATATTGTTCTCTCAAACATATATGCTGCCGCAGGTCAGTGATACAAAGTTTCACAAGTTAGAGAAATGATAAAGAAGAAAAGAAAAGTGATGGCAAAGTGGGCTCGATCGAAAAAGAGAAATGAGTAAGAAGCACATGGGCAGAGGAAATGGAAGACATTTGGTAGTGGACATTCTCGGTCAAAAGAAAAATGATGTGCAATGAATGATGAAAGGTGACCGAAAGAAAGAATCAAAGCTGAAACATGACAAAGTGACAATTGGATCAGAGGCTATGCAACTGCTGAAGGGCTTGACCGCTCAGGTTTACCAACAAAAAGCTAAATATAATACACTTGGTGGAGACTCCACTAAAAAAGGAGACGATTTAGTGGGGGGTTTTTTTTGGGTCCTGCACAACCAGATTTTTCCAATGGAGAGCCTCCTTGTAGGGGGTGGATGATTGCTGGGGCCAACAAGCTAGCATGAGTGACGGACAGCTGCTGCAGGAACAGGGGAGAAGGGACATGAGCTAAAAAAAAAAATCTGCCGGGAGCATCGAAAAGGCGGGGGGAATCCTCACCGTTGACCTGGAAAACCTCGAGAGTTTCAGCCCAGCCATCCAAGACTGTGTCGAGGTCTTCCATGCCGTGGCCCTATGGGACTTTAAGGACAAAGAGGCGATCATCACCAAAAGGTCCATCGACGGAGCATTAAGGTCTTGAGAGCTTCTTTGAACTCTAAGACCGTGAAGCGAGTCGTGTATACTTCGAGGAGTACTGCAGTTCAATTCAATAGCTCCAACGTTGAAGATATACTGGATGAGGACTCCTGGAGCAATGTCGTCCTTCAAAAGAATGACGATGCCTCTTTCCTTGTACAGAATCTCTAAGACATTGACTGAGAAGACGGTTCTTGAGTTAGGGGAGAGGCACAGACTTGAAGTGGTAACAGTCGCTCCCTCGTTTGTTCATGGGCTCTTTATCTACCCCAAGTTCCTTGGATTTGTCCAGACAATGCTGGCTATGGTATTAAGCAATGAGAATGACTACCCTATTCTTGTCAAAATACCTCTCGTTCGTGTGGACGATGTAGCAAGGGCACACATTTTCCTCTTTGAGCGCTCCGACACCACGGGGCTGTACATATGTTCCTAGGCCTTTTCCTCCCATCTTACCTCCACCCCGTTCGCTCTCTCCGCCATCTTTCTTCATCTGAGTTCTAGATCTTTCTTGATCACTCATTTGAAGAAGTGGCAAAACAACCTGGCAAGTGAAGCTGAGCTAAAAGCCATTGATAAGAAGATAGATGAGATTATGGAGGACCCTGTGGATTTTGCGGATGTAAGCCCTCTTCCACCCAGAAGCTACCTACTAGAGAACATGTTTGCTGATCCTGAAGGCCAGCTTCACGAGGACCACTAGCTACTTGCGAAACTCGAACAAGCGACACGCGTGCTGCACCGAAGTGGCGCGATGAACCAAGCTGAAACGGTGCCTTCTCTCGATCGTTTGAGCTTGTCGGCAACGGCCATGACAGCGGTGGTTCCCCCTCAACGTTACCTTCTTCCTAGCCCTTCACATTCACGCGAACTCATCTCAGTCTCCCTCAAGCTCTTGGTCACGCGACACCAACGAAGAAGGAGGAAGCCCGCAAATTGTCCGAAGCACTTCAAGCTCCATTTCTCCTCATACTTCGACTCGAGGCAAGTAAATGGCTAACCTCCTCTACTAAACTCTCTATTTGTCGCTAAGTTGGAGGAATTCATATTGTTTGAGTTGAAGTATGCCGAGAGGGTAACGATCAGGTATAGCTAAGCTACGACATTGCATGTCGAATTTGTTAAGCGATTTGGATTCACGAGAATATGGGTAATTAGGACCCAAAGGATGATCGTCTTAGTTGGTGACAAAACGGAATGAATTCGGTTAAGCTTGCGGGAATAATGGGCGATCAAGACATACCAAGGGCGAAATGAAGTAGAACCGCGATCCTTTAGTTGAGCTTTCGCTTGACGTAGAAGGGATGAGAGATTAGGAGTCCAGGTGAGGTGAAACACTGGTCCAACGGTGGAAAGGATGAATCAAATTGGTAGTGGAGGTAGTATACTCGTGCGGCCGAGAGGTATCAGAGGGTATCGAGAAGTTCTAAGGTTCAAGGGTCAAACTCAAGTACTTAGATTAGCATGGTAACGGTGCGAATAGCAAAATACTATAAGTAGACAGGCGGAGAAGAGAAGATATAAAACAAATCCATAACCGAGGCTAGTCTATTGTGTCTTGGGGTCTTCAGGGGGCTGTGACGTTATTAGCTTTCCTTGTGGTGCAATGAGTAGTCATATGTGTGCCTTGCAAGCCTATAATTGTAAATGTAGGAACGAATGAAGGGTTAGGTGACAGAATAGACCTTTAGTCGCTTTTTTTTTTGACGGAATAAACCTTTAGTCGTTTAGATTAGTGTTTTACTGGCTAAGTTATATGCTCACACTTGTGGATGTCACTATTTTCAGCTGACAGCTATGCCTATCTTGTGGTTCCTTTCACTCGTTATTGCACCCCTTCGAGTCACTTGATCCTTTGGGAGGAGCATGAGTTACTTGACTATCCTCAATCATTTTCTTCAAGTGTGTGATGATGACGTTGGTAGACGTGGAGTTATACAATGAGGTGATTTCCCTTCCTGATTTTTTCGAAATGACGATTTTGCCCTTTATGGGTAAATTATCTCAAAAAATTCGAAAAATTCTCAAAAATCCCAAAACTAGGAAACGGACCATTTCGACTGGCCAATCCTATTTTTGATGATTTCCTTTCCTGATCTTTTCAAAATGACGATTTTGCCCCCTATAGGCAAATTATCTTGAAAATTTTCAAAAAATTCAGAAAAATCTCAAAAACTAAGAAATTGGCCATTTCGACTGGTCAATCCTATTTTTGATGATTTCCCTTCCTAATTTTTCAAAATGATAATTTTACCCCTTATAGGCAAATTGTTTGGAAAAATTTCAAAAAATTCAGAAAAATTAGGAAACGGTTTGACTGGCCAATCCTATTTTTAATGATTTCCCTTCCTGATATTTTCAAAATGATGATTTTGCCCCTCATGGGCAAATTGTCTTGAAAATTTCGAAAAATTCAGAAAAACCTCAAGAATTAGGAAACGGACCATTTCGACTGGCCAATCCTATTTTTGATGATTTCCCTTCAAATATTTTTAAAATGACGATTTTGCCCCTTATGGGCAAATTGCCTCTGAAAATTCAGAAAAATCTCAAGAATTAGAAAACGGGCCATTTCGACTGGCCAATCCTATTTTTGAGGATATTTCCTCCCGATCTTTTTAAAATGACGACTTTACCCCTCACGGGTAAATTGTCTTGAAAAATTTCAGAAGATTAAGAAAAATCCAAAAAATTTCAGAAAAACCTCGAAAACCGGAAAACGGGCCATTTCGACAGCCCAATCCTATTTTTGCCAATTTCCCTTCTTGATCTTTTTAAAAATGACAATTTTGCCCCTCATGAGTAAATTGTATCT
Source organism: Psidium friedrichsthalianum (assembly GCA_019149425.1). Lineage (NCBI taxonomy): Eukaryota > Viridiplantae > Streptophyta > Magnoliopsida > Myrtales > Myrtaceae > Psidium > Psidium friedrichsthalianum. Next base: position 25,370 of record JAGVVM010021018.1, on the reverse strand, counting down.
AAAAAAATTTGAAAATTTTTTTCAAAAATTGTGAGAAATAAGGAATGACCACATTCAACTGGTTTGACCTGTTTTCACTCCCTAAGTCTTGAAAAATGATCATTTTGCCTTTCTGGTCAGTTTGACCTAAACTTGTCCCAATCATCCCAAATGAGTTTTCATGAAATAAAGTGGTACCGAAAGGGCGTTAGAGTAATCTAGCGTAATCAAGTCCTTGGATCCATTTTCTCTAGTTTGAAGAAATAAATTAGTTCTCTTGCTAATTTATTTAGGTTTCTAATCAACCTTACAAGAACGATTAGTGGTGACTCCAAATTTTAAAATCATTTAAACAAAAATCAAGTTGCGATTCGGTAGAGCTTGAGGAGGGTCCCGCGTTAAGTTAGTTAATTTAATTAACCTGATAATCCATTCACCCGATGAAATTGAATTTTTCGGATCACGACATGCTGACAACAAAAGATATATCAGGTCTAGTGACGGTAAGATAGTTTAACTTACCGACTAATCTCTGATATTTTGTTGGGTCATGTAGTAATTCTCCGTGGCCTGTGTCAAGTTTTACATTGGTATCATAGGAGTATCGACTAGCTTCACTCCGGAAATCCAACATCACCAAGAATGTCAATTACATAGATGATAAAGTTGTTTGAAGAAAAAGAAAAGAAGAGAAGGGGATGAATGGATCGTCTAGTCCTCTAGGTTAGCATGCTCTCTTATTTATAATAAAAATGAGGGTACATAGTAATACAATGGGCATTCCCTCAAATGTAATAAATAATAATATAATAACTCATAACACTCTTCCTTAAGTTGAGACATAGATATTAACCATACCTAGCTTGTTACATATAAAACAAACTCGTTGCCCAGCTAAAGATTTAGTACACATCTGCTAGCTAATCTTTAGTACGAACATGTGAGAGAGTGATACTACCACGTGTAAGCTCCTGTCGAGAAATGACAGTCAATCTCAATGTGCTTTATTCTCTCATGAAAAATAGAATTTCAGGCAATGTGAATCGCTAAATTACTATCACACCATAACGAAGTGGGACCACTCGATCCATATCTCACCTTAGTTAGAAGATGTCTACTCCACATAATCTCTACAGTGGCTGCAGCTGTGGCTCGATACTTTGCTTCAGCACTACTCTTCACAACTATGTTCTGTTTCTTACTCTTTCATGAAATCAAATTACCACTAACATAAAAAGCATATCCATAGGTAGATTGCATATTAGTAGGTCAACCAGCCCAATCAACATCAATTTAACACTCTATGCGAGCGTAACTATGAGCAGCAAAAATGATCCCCTTATCGAGACTACCTCGAAGATGCCTCAAAATCCTCAAAACAACATTCCAATGTAGTTGTCTAGGTGCTGCCATAAACTGACTAACCACACTAATCGAATATGCAGGATTAGGCCTAGTCATCGTAGTGAGATAGTTTAGTTTGCCAACAACACGTCGGTATCTTTTAGGGTGTTCAAACAACTCACCTTGATCAGGAAGAAGCTTCAATCTTGCTTCCATAGGCGATTCTGTGGATCGAGAGTGTTGCATGTTAAATTCAGCCAAAATATCCAGAACATGCTTACACTGTGACAAAGAAATGCTTCCTTTTTTTTTGAGCCACCTTGATGCCAAGAAAATGTCTCAAATCACCCAAGTTTTTCATCTCAAAGTGAGTATGTAAATATCATGTCAAGACAATGTCATCCACATATAAAACCAAAAATATACACCCAGTAGTAGCACGACGAGAGAACACTACATGATCCTTTTGAGATTGAAGCAAACCAAAACTCTAAACCACTAGGCTAAAAATATCAAACCATGCTTGAGGAGATTGTTTCAAACCATACAAAGAGCGACGAAGCTTACAAACTTTCCCTTCTTGAGTCAACAAGATCACCATGAAAGAAAGCATTCTTGATATCCAATTAATGGAGAGACCAAGAATGCACAGTTGCAAGGGATAAGAAAAGGCAAATATAGGCCATTTTTGTAACTAGGGAGGTCTCAAAGCAATCAAGACCATGAATTTGAGCATAACCCTTAGCAACCAACCGGGCTTTCAAACGAGCAACAGTTCCATCAGGATTGACCTTCACAGCAAACACCTAATAACAACCAATAACCTGAGCACCAGGAGGAAGATCAACCAAGGACCAAGTCTGACTGCGTTGGAGGGCATTCATTTCCTCCTCCAAGGCCAAATCTAACTTGCATGTTGAAGAGCCATAGAAATAGAAGCAGGCAGGGAAATAACATCAATATTGTGACGTCCGAAATTTCGTAATCCAAATCGTAATAAAATTCGGATTTTGGGGAAAAAAGGATCAATTTTCGGATGGGAAAAATAAATTAGTAGGAGCGTCAGTCCAAAGTTTGAATCTCGTTTAATCGCATCGAAGAAAATTTTTCCGTTCGCGCCATAAAATTTCTCATTCGCGTCGAACCTAATCGTGTCTGAAAACCTTGTTGCGTAAATCCTAAAATAATCCCCATTCGTTGTACAAAATTTTCACCCTATCCTAATTTGCTAATTATATTTTTGCCCTCAAATTTATGTGCTAAAGGACAAGAAAATTTAAAACTTGGGGTGAGTTTTATTATTTCTTCTCCCCCTTTTTCCGCTAGTGGCATCCACAAAATTTTTCCCCAACGTCACTCCGATCAAGATCAAAAACCCGCGTTAACATTTCGTTGCCAATGCGGAGTGAGTCGGCCTCTAATCCTCAACTAAGGCATTAATTATGTTTGGGATTAAATTAATAAATAAATTAACTTAATTAGACAATAAGGTATTCTAATCGTGGCTGGATTAGCTAAAGATTGGATTTAGGGTAAATGACTGCGATTAAATAAGTTAGACCGAGTCCCGAGATGGTATATGGCTAGTCAAAAATTAGATTGATAATTGACTGAATTGTGTGATCGTGACGAGTGATGGACTAGAGCCGAGCGACCATTCAGTTTGTTTTTGATTGGTGGTATCTAGTAGCCATTTAATTAAAAAAAATTGAGAAGAAACATTCATTTACCTGTTACTTAAGGTCAAAAACCGACGTTTGCCTGCCAACAATTTGATTTCTATTAATAGAGGAGGAGATCGACCATTCGTGATTCAGTGTAAATTTGTAAATAACCAGTTTTATAATACATGAAAGTGGTCACCTAAAGAGTTTTAAATCCTTGCCAATCGTATGGTCCGTACCAGTCGTACAGTATTATCATGTTAGTTCTGTGTTGTGCTAATTGTAAAAATCTCACGGACTATCAAAAGGCACTGCCAGTCGTGGTGCTCTGTCACACCAATCGTGTGCGATATCTCTGATAGTTTCGTGTCGTGTCAGTTGTACGAATCTTACGGACTATCAGGAAACACTACCAGTCGTAGTGTTGAGTCATACCAGTTGTATACAATGAACCTTATGACCACCAATAAATTGATTTCAAGAGAAGACTTGAGATTCGCTGGTATTTTGTAAAATATTGGTTGTTATGGAATATTATTAATTGGGACGCCTGAGCGAATCATCATCTTATCTGGCTTAGGTGCTGTCTCACTGAAGATTTATTTCTCACTTCATTGTGGTTACCATTTTTCAAGTCAGGACTGATGCAGAGGCTAGTTTGGTTCGGAGTCCCGAGCGACCAGTCGTTCACATCATGACCCACCTGATTCCAGGCATGGATCTGGCTTGGGAGCAGCACATCAAGACGATCTGGGTCAATAAGGGTGTTGATTACCTAGTGGCTCACATCTTCAAGGCCGGTTCATTCGTGAGGATGATATTCTCTATGGCCCGCTCTGTGAATTTGAGGGGCCGCCAAACCCGACTCCTCACATCCCTGCTTGGGATCCAATGGATCTTGATACACCCGATGGGGAGATCGTGGATCCCAAGCCTGACACCGAGGCCAATCCTCTCGTAGAGTCTGACCCGTCCATCGAGACCGACCCCTCCGAGGCCTCCGACGACGTTCCCATGTTTCTTAGCTGTATGAGCATGTTGATCCCTTTTTTATTTTTGAAGAATATGTATGAGGGTGGAATAGCCCTCTTTTGGGAGTAGATGATTAACTAACCCTTCTCGACCCATCTATCTTTTTGACGGTCTTAGGAAGCCACCCCAAAGAATTAGGTTGTATTTATGCTGCTTAGCTCCGTAGGGTTAGTGATCCTCTGCTCGTTGATGTATTAAAAATATTCGGCTAAATTAATGAAATATTCTGCTTTTCTATCTCTATTTGTTTAATTGTTTGGGAGTATTAAAAACGTTTTTCGCATGCGTAAAATTTTTGGTGTGGTTGATAATTTGCATGGGATGCTATTCTTTCCAACCTAAGGCGTTTTGGTAGGAATGGCTCATGCCCGAGAATCGGGGCGTGACAAATATTAGCCACAAAAGTCGACTGACTCACTGATAAACCCATGTAGGAATGTGTACAAAGAGGGCGATTCATGTAGTTATGAAGAGTAATAGGCTGCTTGGCTGTGTCAGTCTCAACAAGTGGATCAGCTACAAGAGAGATTGGCTCAACAAGAGGATCGTCCATGGGAGAGACTAGCTTAGAAGGAGAATTAACAATGGGGGCAGTGTCTGGTGAAGACGCCGGAGAGAAAACTGGATGAGAACCATTGGTGAAGAGTAGACAAGGACAGGGTCAGAAGATGTGGACTCGGACAATTGCGAGATTGGATCAGATAAACTAGAGCTAGTTGCAGAAAAGTAAGGTTGAGACTCTATGAAGGTGACAGGACGGGAGGTGAGCATTCTTCCTAAGGTAGGAGAATAGTAATGATAACCCTTTGACACCCATGAGTAACCAAGGAAAACACATTTCAGTGCACGAGGATCTAGTTTTGATAAGCCTGGACAATCATCATGGAAAAAACAAGTACACCCAAACAGTTTAGGGGAAAGGGAAAAGAGACCGCAATTAGGAAAGAGGAGCCCATGTGGAGTATTACCCCCTAGAGAAGAATGAGGCATGCAATTAATGAGATAACATGCCATAAGGACAACATTTCCCCATAATTTTTGTGGAACATGCATATCTCTAAGAAGAGCACAAGTAGTATTCATAAGATGGCGATTTTTCCGCTTAGCAACACCATTTTGTTGAGGTGTGCGAGCGCATGAAAGACAAGTTGAATACCATGAGAACAGAGAAATTGATGGAGATGATCTGACATATCCCCCCCCCCCCCCCCCCCCCCCCCCCCCCCCCCCCCCCAATAGGTTGTAAAGCCTGAATGTTATGATGGTATTGAGTGTGGATAGAAAAAAAAAACTCATGAAACATGGAAAATAACTCAAAACATTCTTTTATTAAGTAAACAAATGACATTCTTATGAAATCATCGACAAAGAGAACATGGTAACGACAACTAAAGTCTGATCCAATAGGACTAGGCCACCACACATCATAATGGATCAAAGCAAATGGAGCAATTGCTCATTGAGATACACTTGGTGGTAAAGAAATAACTATGCTTTGTAAGCTGACAGAACTCACAATTCATTGTAGACACTGAATGAAAACGAGGAAACAATGAATGCAACATAGATAGAGAGAGAAGTCCCAGATGATAGTGAACGTCTAAAACATTTTCTCTTCTTTCACTAGTGCAGCTAGAGCAGACGCACCATCTTGTTGGAAGATCCCACCATTGACACTTCCCTTACTGATAGTCTTCCGTGTCGAGAGATTCTACAAAACACAATAATCAGGATAGAAAGTCACGAAGCAATTCAAATCCCGTGTGATACAACCAACAGATAACAAATTAAATGTTATGCCAGGAGCATATAAAACAGAAGATAAGGAGATCTCATCGAAAGGTCGTGCAACTCCATGTCCTTGAACCATCAACGATGACCCGTTTTGCAGTAAAAATAATTTTATTACTTGTCATGGGAGCACCAGCACTAGACTCAATAATCCAATCAGCGGAAGGAAGAGTTGCACATGCTAAGGTAGAGGAATAATTGGACGACTAATGTAGTTTATGCAACAAAGGCAGATGCAGTCCCACTCCCTGAGGTCTAAAACTCGAGTGTACTCCGCCAGACTCATTGTGATGATCACCTTCTAGTTCGTAAGCACACTCTTAGACGCAACATGAGCAAATGTGGTCCGTGAACCAGAAGCTGCCTGTGCAACTTGTAATTTTCGGCAATAGCTATAAAGATGTCCAACAATACCACAATAATTACAAGTACGTGTCTCCCGACCACGACCCGGCAATGCTACCACAACCTCCCCCTCGGTCAAGGCCCCCACTGTCATGGCCACCCCCTTTGTTCGTATATAGAGCAACAACCTGTTCACCAACCTCTGAAGGGGCAGCTCTAACCTCCTCACGAATCGCAGTATGAAGAGCATGGCAATGAACTTCTCCAAGATAAGGAACTCAAGCATCTAAAAGAATTTGTTATTGAGCAGTGTCAAACTTGGCTCCTAGCCCATTAAGATAGCAAGTGACCAGAAACTGATTTCGTTGTTCCTAAAAGGTAGGTCGACTAGATGTAAATGGGACTAACCGATCAAACTCATCAACAAAGGACTTAAAGTCCTCATAATATCCCTACAGAGGTGACCTGCAGGAGCCAGCTTCAACAATCCACAAACATCATAGAGTTGCGAAAAATCATTCAAAGAGGAGTATAAATTTGCCAAAGCATCCCATAACTCTTTAACAATATTCGTATTGCTAACAACAATCTGAACAGAAATATCCATAGCATTCAACAATTGACTATAAAAATGATAATTAACATTGTACTGGTCATCATAAGTCGGATCATCCTTGTTCAGAGGAAGTTGAGAAAGATGATGAGATAACCATTGTCCGTGCAAATTCTTGAAAACATTCTTCTTCCAAAGTATGTATGTAGACTGTCTCGTCACAACACGTTCAACGAGCTTAGATGAAGTAGATATAAAAGTCGGAGCTTGCGATCGCACCACATTAGATACAATCGCACCATATCTATTCATGGCTGATCCATTCTCATTGGATTCAGTGGCAGCAGCTATTGGAGTCTTTGTATAACTCGGCAGAATGATGACTACTTCATCTAGACACACCAGATTAATCAAAAAACTAAGTTGGAGAAAGAGATCACAAGCTCCACCGTTTCATAGATTCGATTAGATCTAATTAGATCTAGACATGTAAATTATATCCAGTCAGCCTTCATGAATAAAAGAAATAATCAGATCTAGAAGAAGAGAATGATCCTCCATTAGATTTGGATCAGACTTGGAGGAAGAGAAGCAAGAGAGAGAGAGAGAGAGAGAGAGAGATGGATGGTGGTGGCACTAGTTAGGGTTAGAGTTTATGTTGGGGCGGCGTTTAGGTTTGGCTCTGATGTCATGTTTGAAGAAGAAGAAAAGAAGAGAAGGGGATGAATGAATTGTCTAACTTCTAGGTTAGTATGCTCTCTTATTTATAATAAAAATAAGGGTACATAGTAATATAATAGGCATTTCGACACACGATAATAAATAATAATATAATAACTCATAACAAAAGTGATACTGGCATGTGAGTAGGCTACATCAATACTTAAGTATTCAAGACGTCCTAAATCTTTAGTACTGAACTCTATGCAGAAATTGTTTTGAGTTTCTAAATACCATCAGAATCATTGCCAGTAATGATAATATCATCAACATATACTACTAGAAGGATACAACCAGCCAAAGAGACAGCTAAAAACTGATGGTCTACCTTACACCGCTTTAATCCAAATTCAAGAACTGCATCACTAAATCTATCAAGCCAAGCTTGAGGAGATTGTTTAAATCCATATAAAGCTTTGTGTAAACAACATATCATATTCACCCTGTGAGCAACAAACCTAGGTGATTGCTCCATCTAGACCTCCTCAACTAAATCACCAAATTGTGCATTTTTTCACATCTAGCTAATGATGAAACTAGCCAAATCGTGCAATCAATGAAATAAATACATGAATAGATGGGATTTTGGCCACCAGAGAGAAGGTGTCATCATAGTTGACGTCATAAGTTTGAGTATATCTATTGACACCTAAATTTTGCTTTATATATTGCACAAAATTGAGAATTAATTCTTACCAAAAATATTTCCTCATGCATTGCATTTTTATTTTTCTCATGCATTGCATATTTATCAAACTAGTGGTGGATGGGCTTATTTCAAGTTTTGAGCTTGATCGACAAATTGGACCAAATCCGTGGTAAGGAAAATCGGTTGAGCCCATGATTATTACACGGCCAAATCTTGAGATAAAGAATATAGGCTCTGAGCTTTAATTGATACGAGTTAAGTCCACATGATTAGCAATTTAAAGTTTAATTAGGTCAATAAGCAGAATGACTTTCGGTCAGCCCATATGGATGTTGGGGTCGAGTTCTACAAAGAGGAATGAAGATCTAACTAGACTTGGCCTCCAAGAGCTTTAATTAACGAAAAGCCTTGAAACAATTGAAGCTTATATTAAGCCCAAAGATGTGCGAGGAATCCATGAGGGACTCAAATTCGTGGCTGACCCTAAGCACAAGGCCAACCGAAATTCTTGATTTAATTGATTAGCAGATAATGCACTTTAGTCCTTTGATTCAAATCATCTTTTAAAACCTGGGCTAATCTTGCGATAATTGCAATTCTTCAGGCCCTTGATGCGTAATGTTTTTGTCTATATAAGCAACGCTATGCCTAGGGTTCAAGGGGACTTTTTACTCGCAAGTTCAGAGAAAAAAAAAAAGAAAATAGAAAGCGAGAGAGAGAGTTCTGGAATTCTTATTTAGGCCGAGGTTCATATACGATTTCGGTGGCGATTTCGGTGGCAATTCCGCTCAATGGAAGGCTGTTCCAGAGTCGTTCCAAGCACAAGCGTCTCTGAAGGCTGCTCCACATGTTCTGGGCGAGCGTCTCTTTTGTGCTAGTGCTAAAAGTCGGTCTTGCTTACTAATTGGACCGCTTGTGTTTTGCTCGTGGACATCACTGGAATTGAAGACACGTCTTGCTGCTGTCCCTACATCAAGTCCACCGCTGGAGAACCACTTCAGTAGCTGCTGTCCAACTGCTGATCGGCGCCAACTCAGCCCTGTTTCAACCCAGTTCGGTGCTATTTTGCATGTTGATCGGAGTCCTTGAACCTAACCGAAAATACTGCTGTCCGAGGTCTAAAAACAACAGTCATGGGGACTTTTAGTGCTGGATTGGTGAAGAATTTTGGCTTAATACTAGGTAAATTTTCCTTACTTTTGATTGCAACATACGTCTTGATTGAGCTGAGTCTATACATGTTCCTAATCCTCTTTGAGTTAACACTTTTTTCTCTTAAAAGTAAAACGTGAACCTTGTTGCTAATCAAGCTTGAGTCTAAGTTGTTTTCGATACTCAAGAAGCAATTTTTTGCAAGTTTGACCACAAAGCTTTAAATTTTATCATGGTTTTCAAATATGATGCTTTGATTGTAAATCAATGCTTGTTTGATTGGAAATTCGCTTATATGTTTTGATGATTCAATGAATGTGTATGAGTTGCAATCGAAAACAAAAAAAAAATTCCGAACTTTTTTTTATTATCAAAAAGGTGAGCTTTTATCAATCATCAAAATCGAACATTTTGAGATGTTGCTTGAGACGTATTCCCTTTAATACAACTGTGTATGCCACCTTATGAGCCCTAACCTGGAGTTGCTTGAAACGGTTTACATCCTAGCATATCGAAAATTGGTGACATTTTGGTGATTGATTCTAGTTCGTGTTTTAGCGAGAAAAACTAAAAGTTGGAATTTTCGATGAACAAAAAATATGATTTTTTTTTGTGCTTAACTTTCATGGCCAAATTTGGCATAATTTTTCTGAATTGAAAATCCTAAACCCAAACCCAAACATGCCATATCCGTAACCATTCGGATACAATTTTTTTTTTCGAATTCATAAGAAGGGGAAGTTAGCCAATTTAATCTATAACCGTTTAAATCCGATTCGCTATCTTCTCAAATCAATTTTTGGGTTTAAGGAAGTGAAATTTTTCAAAAAAAAAATTCAAGAGGAATATTCGTGGATTTGCATCGTGACTATCATGTTTTGTTTGGATATTCATTGACTTGCTTCAGATTATCATGTTTGCCTTGGATTATTATCATATCTTGTTCGAATTCCATACTAAAAATCCTGAAAATTTTAGTAAGATATGGTTTCTTAGAAACCCTATCTAATTGAGATTTTAGGGAAGACAAGCTTTCTAAAAAGCTTATCTCATTGGAAATTTGGAGCGAAAATCGAGGTAAGGAATTGTCCATGCATATCCTAAAAAGTTTGAAAATTCTACAAAAAATAATACCAAAAAAATTCTGCTCATATCTCATGCATATCACATTTACATATGTTATGTTTGCATATTGCGTTTGAATATGTCACATTTGGATATCATTGTTTGTATATTCATATTTTTTTCGTATCATGTTTTCGAGTATCACCCATTATACCTCCCATTTTTTTGAATGATAAATATGCATGCATTCATTTTTTTTTTTTTTGCATAAATGGCTATGCCTCTTGTTGCATATTTCATGCTTTTTCATGTCGTATGCTAATACTTTGCATATCATTGTTTGTCATGCCATGATTTGATTGCAATTATGCTATGTCGTGCTATTATCATGTCATTGAATCTTTGCGCGTCGCATGTTTTGCGTATCTCATATTGCATGTTCATACATGAAGCATATCTCATGTTATATCATATCATATATTTGCACATCCATGCTGCATTTTATTTGCTGTGTCATTTTCCATGCTTTATCTAATTGAATGCATAATTATTTGCGTGTTGCTTATTGTCTTGCATTATGTCTTGTTTGTATGTTATGTCATTCTTGCATGTTTTAATTAATTAGTTAATTTTGCATATAGGGTAAGATGGCTTCAATTCCATAAGTCTTGTATTGCATTTTTTACTATTGATTCATTGTCATTGCATTCATATATTTTATACATTCCATCTAAAAGGTGAAAACGCAAAAAAGAACACTTAATTTGAGTTTAAAAGTAAGCCAAGCCTGGGTTCCATAAAATTTAAGGTACCGAAAGAGCATTAGTTTTAATTAACTAATGTAATCAAGTCCTCAAATCCCTTAATCTCTAGTTTGTAGAAGTAAGGCATTTCTCTCGAAATCTTACTTAAGTCTCTAATCAACCTATCAAGAATGATTAGTAGCAACTCCAAACTATCTAAGCATTAATATTAAACCAAAGTTGTGAATTAGTAGTGCTTGGGATAGTTCGTATTAGGTTAGCCATTTGATAAACCTAATAATCAATTAATATTAAGGAAACACTCATTTTTTTTAGGTCACGATAATACCTCTTCGTAGCCAACTGTTCCTTCAATGGGTCAAGAGTACCATCCGGGTGAACTTTAACAGTAAAAATCGAAGGACAACCAACAAGTTTCTTACCTATAGGTAATGAAGTAAGTTGCCAAATGCGGTTCTCAATGAGTGCCTGCATTTCATCATCCATGGCACGAGGCCATCCTGAATGAGCAAGAGCCTCAGCAACATTGATAGGCACAAAAACAGGAGACAATGACGAGACAAATGAAGATAAGATATGACATCAACAATCATATGATAGAAAATTAGAAATAAGATGGCACACGTGAATGTAATTAGAAAGACTGGAATATGGAGCATAACGATAAACAGGACAACCAACACAAGAGCATACCTTTTCTAGAAGCAATGGGCTGATTAGGATAAGAGGCTAGTGCCGTAATTGATGTGGGAATAAATGAATTAGGTACTAGTGAAGATTGTACAATTATAGTAGAGACTGTACTGTGCTGATAATATGTGTATTTAGTAAATTGAAATCCGATGAGCGTAGTTGGAGGAAGTGAAGGAAGTGGAAGTGGAAGTGTTGGTATGACACAACCATCACCATTACTAGACGATATGGGATCTACCGGAAAAGTAAAATAAGACTAGTCTTCAAAAAAAGTCACATATGCGGACATGAACATATGATAACAAGTAGGGCTATAACATTTGTAGCCCTTCTGAGTCTGAGAGTATCCCACAAAAAATGCATTTTTCAGCATGAAGATCCAACTCATCAAGACCTGGGTTATGAGAATGTAGAAAACAGACACACCCAAAGACCTAAGAGGTAAGGAAAAGAGGGGGATGATTTAGATGTAAAGCAGAGAATGGTATCTCCACTTGAAGAAATAAGATGGTAGCCTACTAATTAAATAACATGCTATAAGAATAACATGGCCCCCAATTTTTTTAGATAGATTGATGTGGAATATAAGGTAATGGGGAACATAAAAAAGATGACGATTTTATGTTCGGCAGCACTATTTTGCTGTCGGGTGTATGAATTGGAAGTTTGATGAATAATATTATGAGAATCAAGGAATGATTGAAAACCATAAATATAGCAAGATATTCTCTAGCATTATTTGAGATGTCCTAGGCTTGTTACGAAGACTATCGATTAATAATAAAAAAATTTGAGACAATCACACAAGTAATTATTAAACCACGACACTTTTATTTATTAAGGACCAACAAAGATTGATTGAAGTTTAAGTACAATCGGGGAGATACATCGGGAGGGTCTCAAAAAAGTGCCTACTGCCTCTACTCGGCACATGGAAGATCTACATACATCAAAAGCTCCCCAACTAAGTTGGACAATCTACACTGCAAAAGTGTCGATCAATACGTCACGCTATCTACATAGGTCTATACTAGTAGACCTGGTCCTCCACTACATTGAACCACCTCAAGACACATAGTCAAATGGGAGAGGGATCGATGAACCCCTTATTGTCCTCCAGCTAGCCTTAGGCAGCCACAAGACGATGTGGGAGCACTCCCACATCAAGCCCTCCATTGACCCATAATGTGCAAACAACCCATACAAACTCTAGATTTGGTACACCGACACAGTAAATGGTGAAACTTCCCAAGACAGGTGGATCGGTAAACCATAGGAAATAGTGGGGGGACTGGCCATTTTCAATTGCCTGAAAAGATGTCAACAAAAAGGGGTGACATAAATCTTAGTAAGCTTAACTCTAAACTGCCGACTAACCTATTCAATGGTTGTCCAAAATTTACGAACCCTAGGGTATAATAAGTCAAGCTTGTAAGCATTGTATTTGAGTCCCGTTGGAACCCTTATATTTAAACGATGATTATTATACTAATTTGTGAAATAAATAAATAAGCAAATGACCATGGCGCGAGCTTGAAGTAAGCCATCGTTGAGGGCCAATCATTTGAACATACAAATAAACAAATATGCATGTGTATATATATAAGGAACATAGTTGCCTCTGACCACCTCAGAATCCAACCCAATCATATAGTAGGGCCACCCAATCACACAGCAGGGTCTTCCCATAACTCTATGGGGCATAAGGACACCAAACATATAGCCCAAATAAATTCTCAAAATAAACTCCATTCACGCCATGCCATTACCACATTCTTTTAACACATTAGTTATTCGGCCAATACACATAACAAGGCTTATGAGTATAAATAGTGACAGTGGAATAAATTGCATGTACAAAATGTTCCATTAGTGCCGGCTTTAGCTCTACCTTTGCTTACTTTCTAGTTGTTTTTAAGAAAACATTTTTTTTTCTCAAATATAACACATTCAATTCGATTATCGATGGTCTAACTGTGATTTCCTAACACCACGAGGTTAATCTATTACCTAAATTGTCTAATACATGAACTACGAACACAGACCAGCCCCCTCGCCCACAATTTGATGGCTTTCTCCATTGAATTCTCATGCCATTGCAATTTACCTAATCCTGCTTAGCCTTGACGAAGACCATATCTCACGGAACCAAGGTAAAGCACACTTATTCTTCCTCAAGCAGTTCACCCCATTTCCATTTCGGGCTCGGCATCTCCATAGAACTAATGAAAGGATAACTCCACATTGAAACCTTAAATGTCAAGCCACAATAGCAGCAAAGGAAGGAGACTCTCTCTGTTTCCCCTCTCGGCATCTCACTACATCTCAGTCGAAAATCATTTTCACAAGTCCCTCTGTTTCCCAAATCTACGCCACAAACCAGTACCCCCGAGCCCTCCACTTGACATGTATGACCCTCTTTTCTACAAGAACAAGACTTACAGCCCAGGTTCGGCACCACACTCACTTGCGTTCTTTCCGCCTAAGCTCGAAAGTTTTAGTCTCACATTGAATGAGCTAGGAGAAGGTTAGAGGAGAGCTTACTTGATGTTGCAAATCAATCTCGCGCCTTTGAGGTTGCTCGCACGAAGCTGAAATGGCTACTATCCTCAGCTGGGTGAAGGGAAAATGGCATCGGGCGGGGGAAGGGCAACCAGCACGAGGTAGGCAAGGAAGAAAAGAAAAAAAAATGAAGGGAAAAAAGGGGTACAGAAGCTGTGGGGGTAACGGTCTGGTGCTGGGCTTCCTTTTAGGCTTCTTCTCTCTTGACAAAATAAAACAAGCTCGGATTAATGGCCTAGGGAGGACGCGTGAGCCTCATCTTCAGGGTGCTTGGCTGCTAATAGAGCGGGCCAGGTCGATTTGGGCCACGCCTTTGCTGGTCGGCTAAGGCCAGCCCATAACAGGCCCTCCATGAGCAGGCCCACTTGGGCCAAATTTCTCACAGTGGGCTGGGTTTAAGTTCTTGTCATTAACTCTCGACCACCATTTTGGGCCAAAAAAATTATTTTCAAATGGGGCCAGGCTCAGTTGCCATTTCTCAGCCGCCGTCCGTTATACGGCCCGTCACGTTCAATGACTTGTAACTTGGACTATTTGCAACTTTATTTCACATGAGATAGCTTTCTAATCCATTTCATCTATTTCGTATTTATTTAGAAATAATTAGAAAGGGGGGTGTTATATAATCTGACCATAAATATTTGACAAAGATATTATATTGATTCAACACTTCAAAATAGAATAATTGGAAGCAATGAAAAATCTTCGTACCGCCTTTTATTAATAATAACCAAGACATTCGGGAAAATTCTTCCACAAATGTAACAGAATATCTGAATTTGGAGACATCAGACACACGACATGGACCCCATACATCTGAATGAACTAGTTCAAATTGACTAGACATATGACTCATAATGCAAGAAGGAAAATAGGCTCTGTGATGTTTACCAACTGACAAGCTTCACACTAAAATGGACTCATAGACTCAGACTCAAGAAATAGACACCAAAGTATGTTCAGTGGCGAATGACTAGCACAACAATGCATTCAATATACATCGATGGATGTACGCTTCACAGATACAGTGCTAACACCTTCTTATCAAGATAGTACAATCTATTTTATTCATGTCCCATACCAATCATCTATCCAGTTTTCAGATCCTGAAAGACAATGTGAGAAGGGAAAAATGTTAGAAAATAATTCAATTGTTTAGTTAACGAGCTAATTGAAATCAAATTATAGGGAGATTTACATAAGTGAAGGCCAGATGATAAAGAAAGAGAGGGACTCAATTGAGCAACTCCTACACCAGTAACCTGAGATTGGGAGCCATTCACCAATGTAACCAAGGTTGATGAAATAGGAGATGTAGAATGTGTTACATTACTTAAGTGTGTTGATTTGATTTTTTAGTTTTTATTTCTTTCTACACATATGGAGGCATTATGGTCCTTGTTCAATTTATATAACTATATTACGATAAGTGTAGGATAAAGAAAACACAAATACTGAGGGCCCTTTTTTGGCTTGTAACGTTTGTTTCTTCCTCTCTTCTTCTCCTCTCGTTTGGCCTCTTGTCCTTCTCCTCTCTTGGCTATTTACCACATGTTCTCTAATCAGCTTTGTGACATGATATCGGAGCAGATTTGACTACCTGATTCCTTGATCTTATTGCTAGTTTGAGAGTCCCCTAATACCCCTTTTCCTTCTTTGGTACACAGCACCCAAAGCTGCAATTTTTATCAATTTTCTCTCCTAGTCTCGATACATATAAGAGCAGGAAAAATTAAATCCATTAGGTTCTGTTTGCGGCTATGAATCTATTTGTGGCTATGGATTGTGACACTTACTAATCAGCGAATTCAAGAATCAAGATATTTCTTTGATTATAGTTTATTGGTATTGTACGATTTTCATAAAAAAAAAAACTTGATTGTTGGCATTAATTACATCAAGCAAAGGGCTATTTTATTTCTTGCGTTGAAGTTTCAATCATCTTGGTCTGCTGTAAATATATATTTATTTATTTAAGATTATCACATGAGCAACAGTAAGTCTTTCTAGACATTGTTAATGTTAGATTACTACCATTAAATTAAATTGGGCCTCCAATTACTTGTTATGGGCTCAAGCTATCAAAATCTATAATAATGCCAAAGGAAAACTCAATTATCTTACCACTGACTTCTTGCTGAAAATGTTAAAGAGTATGGTGACTAGATAAGAGAAAATGATATGCTTTCGATGTGGTTATGGAATAGTATGGATCCACACAACTGCCAATGGAGTATAGGACGATCATATGGAGAGCCACTCACAAGACAAAAACATGTCTAGAGTTTATGAATTATACGAGAAGATCTTTAATTTTAACAAGGGAACAACTCTCTTGGAAAGTATTACAGATCTTTGAAAGGCATGTGGGAAGAACTCAATCTTTAAAAACCCATCACTATTGATCTTGAGAGACTAATGACATAGCAAGCTAAAGTTCAAGTGGCCAAGTTTTTATCTGGGTTGAATACTAACCTGTAGCTTGTGAAGAGCCAACTTCTTGCTAGAGAGAAAGTTCCTTCTATGGATGAAGCTTTTTGTTGGATTCAGCGTATTGTCCCTCCATCTTCTATATCATCCAAAGATAATTCAGCACTTGTGGCTAGTAGTGGTGGACATAGTCGTGGTGGATTTTCTTATAGAGGTCATGGTTCAGGGGGAGGGCTGTGGCCGTGGTAGACATAATGGATGGAGTTTTGATTAAGATAGCCATCAGTGTGCATATTGTGGCAAATATGGCCATAATGTTGAAATTTGTTGGGCCAAACATTGCAAGCTTCAGTGGGCTCCACAATTAGTTACTACAAATGCTATCGTGTCTGAAGGGAGTGTTGAAAATGTGTCTTCTGGTGACATGAATCCATCTATCCTAACTAGGGGTAGTTCTTCTGAGTCTACGGCTTGGGATAATTTGGTTACACTTCTTAAGCGTGCCCAACAACTATAGGCTTCCAATTCCTCATCTACTGCCACTCTTACGCGAATAGGTAACATGGCTCTTTTCTCTACTTTATCTCCTAGCACCTGGGTCATTGACTCGGGAGCTTCTCGTTACATGATGGGTAAGCAAGAGCTATTCTCTTTCCACTATTACTCTAGTCCTTCATCTCAAGTTATTTTAGCTAATAGTTTCTCTACTCAAGTGATTGGATTAGGGATTATTTCACTTACATCTTCGTTATCTTTATCCTCTGTCTTACATGTTCCCCACTTCCTTTGAATTTATTGTCTATTAGTTAGTTAACTCAAGCTCTTGGTTGTTATGTAGAATTTTACCCCTCTTCATGCATTTTTCAGCACCTTCAAACAAAGAAGACGATTGGTGGAGGGCATGAACATGATGAACTCTACTATTTGAATTGTGTCTCTACTGCTGATGCCAATCCTTTAGCTACTAGTTCTATTACTCTCCTATTATGGCATTACCGTTTAGGACATTTATCTTTATTTAAGCTACAACAAATAATCCCCTAGTGTAAATCAATTTCCACTCTTGATCATAGCACTTTTCCTAGGCCCTTTTTGGTTCAGTTTTGGAAAATGTCTTTGGAAAAATGTAGATATCTTTGAGCTAAAGGGGTTTGGTGAAATGCAATTTGGTCAATTGTAATTGAAAAGTGCATTTGAATGCAACTTTGGGGAAAATGTTGTTTGGTAAACTTTTAAATCTGGAAAGTCATTTGGTGTCCCAATTTAATTTTTTTTACTTTAATTTGTTTAAAATTAGGGAAAAAAACAAATGACTGCAACTTTTATATTTTCGCATTGAGAATAACGTAAAAGATGCATATTGAAAATTTATAAGTTAAAAAGTCAAAATATGATGCGTGCAATCATATCAAAAGATCATTATAATAATTAAATATGATCATGTAAGTAATTGAGGATAGAAATAAGTTTTCCTCCAAATATTAGAAACCTCCTTAACTATTAACTAAACCCATAGCTATTTCATCCCATAAACGTGTCATGTTAGGGGATGCATTAGTATTTGAAGCACAAGCCCCCTTATCTACAATATCATAGTCAACTGAATATCCATACTGGAGATCCAAATCCGCATCTTCAAAATTCATATCCTTTACGGCATTTCTTCGTACATAATTGTGCAAAACTATTGTCACTATGACAATTTGCACTTGTTTTTCATACATATAACTTCGCATTTTTGTTTTAGAATATGTCACTTCATCTTCAATATGCTAAAGACTTGCTCAATTTCTGACTATTGCGAGGAATGGGCATGGTTGAACACGTCTTGATAACCTATAGGTGCAGGACCTTGTTGAAACTCTAGCAAATGATATCTAACTTGTCTATATAGCCCCAAATAACCAATGGGATTTGGATATATAGCATCTACTAAACAATATTTACCTATACAAATATAATGTAAATTTAATTAACATATAACATAGATAATAAGTAGATCATGCATGAAGTTGATAAACCATTAACTAATGAACCTGGAGGAGGATGAGGAAATTGTGCATCACATCGTTCAATGACTTCATGGAAGATATAGGTATCATGAGATTGTCCCTCCCATCCGGCAAAAATATAGATAAATTCCATGTTAAAATTACATAGGGACAACAAGTTTTGAGTTGTCATTCCTTTTCTCCCAATAAAATGATTTTGATTGTACATAGGTATCATTGTCAGGATATGTGTACCATCCATAGCTCTAATGCAATCCTAAAACAAATAACACAAATACCACTTGATTTACATTAGAGTTTGGTTTTTATTGTACAATCTTAACTTACCTTAAAATATGGATAAAATCGTCGATTTTTCTTGATCTTCTCTGGAATTTCTCAATCGATTGGTTGGATTGAATCTTTTTTCATGTCACATACTTTATCTAAAATTAAGCTAAAGTGCCTACTAATGGTTTCTCCCTGGTACTGAAAGTGCTCTCGTGCTAACATGTTACTTGCACCGTGTCCCAACATATAAAGAAATATTCCAATCATTTCTACAATATCAATATTCCTAGATTCTTTAAGGCCATAGCGTGTTACAATTCATGCGTGAAATTACTAAATACGGCCTTATGAATTTGAAACATATTATAGCACCTTATCGAATTAGCATCTTCGCCCATCAATTCTTTCAACCATGCATAACCTCTATATGATGATGTCATGCAAGGTCGTTCGCAAAGGTGTATTGCTGGACAAGCAATAGAAGCTTAAGTGACTACGAGAAGATCCAAGAATTTGTTTTCCTCCTCTTTACGATTTTTCCTTTCGAGAGAATCCATAACTGCTTAATATCGTAACAAAAAATTGAGTTAGAATATGAGAAATAAGGAGTAGTATTGATCATCCATCAAGATAAACAATATCGACCATTATAAGTATGCAAACTCAACCACATAAAGAGAACACCAATTGGAAATTGTTCTTACATTAAAGGGTTAATATCACGAAAAACCTCAAACTGGTACTCCTGTGACAAATTTATCCCAAACTATTTTTTGATCACGAAAAACCCCAAACCAATACTCTTGTGACAAATTTACCTCAAACTATTTTTTTACTACCAAAAATCCCAAACGGTACATTTCTGACAAATTTATCCTGAACTAATTTTTTTTACCATAGAAAATCTCAAACTATTACACCTATGAAAAATTTACCCTTTATTAAATTGGGTTAATACCACAAAAACTCCACATTTATACACCTATGACCCCAAATTGGTATACCAGTGAACTACCACATGCCATCCAACTCAGTAATTTGACATTAAATTTAATAAAAACTAACGGGGGTAAATTCGTCACAAATGTACTAATTTAGGGTAAATTTGTTACAAGTGTACCAGTTTGAGATTTTTGTAGTCAAAAAAATAGTAAGGAATAAACTTGCCATAGGTGTACCAATTTGAAATTTTTCGTGGTATTAACTCTATATTAAAACAAATAATTGAAATTGGGTTCACACATAAAGCAAATAAAAATCTCACAAGATAATAAAATAGCATAGTAAAAAGTACAAATAAGATATTACAACATCCTAGCTATGACTAGGCTCCTCCATCTCAAACTTGAGATACTTGACTCTTAGTGCATCACTATTCAAGCTCATGAAGACCTGCCGATTTTCTTTTTTTTTTTCCTTAAAATGTTTGATTGGAAAAAGTAATAACTTTGCATCTTGCACAATCTCAGGTATGGTATCCACCAATTGCATGAGGTCCTTGTAAGGGCCAAATCCGTAATTTGCTTAAGATGCGGCATTGCTCTTACTTTCTACAGCACAAGCTAGCCTGTTAATTTGGTTTCCAAGCTATTGTTGTGGCGTCATTCTCTTTTCTTTCTATCCTCGAGCTTACCTCATTGAAGTTTGCGTCACTCTCTTACGAGTTTGAGTTGCATTTGGTTCAACAACGTTTTGACCACCTTCGAACTCCAAAATATCACAAGCAGATACATCAAGATCAATGATAGTAGGTTGTGTGGCATCGATATCCTCCTCGATATGTAAACCTTATCCAAGATTCGATGTGATTCCTCCGATAGCAACTGCACTACTAAACATTCTAGATAACAACATATCAAGATCAGGATGTATACCTTTCATCCTACAAGGCTTAAACTTATAACGAGCATGTCATAATAATAGAGTATTTCAGTAAGTTGTATCGATGAACTTGAAATTACTAAAAAAAAAAGTAAAAGAAGAAGTGATAAGAACCTTAATTTTATTGTCCTACCATTTATTAGTCGCAAGAATGGTTTTCTTCTTGTCATCCCATCCTAGTCTTGTTTCACTAAAAATCAGTGTCTTCCATCTTTTCCATTCTTCCTTGAGATTATCCTGCTTACTCTTCAGTTGAGTTTTGTCATACTTTTTACCTATTAATTCCTTGAACTTAATAATTATAACTATCCATCCATCCCTCTTGTTGGTTGTAGAACAATTGCCTTTTTCAATTTCCCCAATGCACAACTTACAAAATATTTCCACATCTTCAGCAATCTAATATGTCTTTTCCTTTGATGCACTTGCCATCTTGTAATAATATGAACATAAACACAATTGAGAGTCACAAAAGATAAGACATAAAACTAGCAAAGAAATCAAGATAGGACAACAAGACGAACCAACAATTGTGAGGAAACTAGGTGAGGAAACTTGGAAATGAACCAGCAAACTAGCAATCTGTCACGCCCCGAACCTGGCAGGCCACGCAACATCCCTTTCTTACAACCGATCAATTGGTCAAAATAAAAATCTCGCGACACCCCAGGAATTATCGCCAACCATCAATCCTCAGAGTTATCGCGCCAGGGAAAACGGTTCACACCCAGATATTCACATAGAAGGGGATGGAGATAGAGGACACATTCAATCGAATATCTCGTAACGTAAAGACATCATGTTCGATACAACCAGAGGGGATTACACCTAAATCCCACAAAAGATTGACCTTCCAACAAAAAGGAACCGGTCGCTAACTTTAACTCCCTGACCCAAGGGACTACATCAATGGGGAAACACGATGAGAGGTCTAATCATCCTTTGCCTCGCTCTGCCCAGACAACTGAGACTCCCCCGGATCAATCGCTACAATAGTTGGGGAATCGATCCTCAGCTAACCCAAATCAGAAATCTCGTCCTGCTCTGTCTGCTCATCGTCGGCCTCATCATCCGAAGTGCCTCCAGGTATTAGGCCCCACCGGTCTACGCCATATCTTGGGATCTCTTGTTCCCTAAGCGGTCCAAAGATCGCGTTTCCCACCTTAACCATCCATGCTTCAAAGCATTGGGGCTCCAACTCCTCGTTCCCTACATCCACCCAGACAGTGCTCTCTCGCTTAACGTATACAACTCCAGCTACCGTGGGATACTCGATCTCAGTCGTCTTAATCTCCAATGGTATTCCATGATGGATCGAGGAGCTAGTCATTTCTAGGTCAGGGGTCTGAAAGGGCGATCAGCCCAAAGCGTGAGTCTTAGACCCAATAAGCAAACATCTAAGCTTAAATTAGAAAGCAGCGTGCAACAGAGTCAAACTCGTCAGGCGATATACTCAACTACAACACAATGATCACGTAAACCATGCCAGAATGTCAACCATCACACAAGCATCATGATATCACGTCGGGCAAATATAACAGGCTCTAGATATACCACGCGTGACATCAATTCAACATTCGCAGATGCAGCATATTCAAATATTTGATGGGGATCCACCGGTGGCTCAATAGCCCTCCCGGACTTTCCAGGGGATCTAGTGGCTCGGCCTCCACTGATCTCGGCCCCGCGTTTTACGCGCCTCGGGCCCGTGCCCCAGACCCGGTAACTATGTCATTAGACACCCTCGGGTCGGCACCCTTATCACTCCAGCTACCCCGTACCGAGCACGTAACAGGCACTGGTACCGCTACCGTAGCTCAACAGCTCGACGGTCGATACCCCTTATACTCCCTATTCCTGAAGGCCCCCTAGACACATCCGGGCCCACCTGCGCGGTTTGTACGTACTTCTCCAAACGCACATTTCCCCCATGGTATCATGCGATGTCTAAATATCACAAACAGGTGATTCACAGTCATGCTCTGCTCACAATGTATGATCTCACATTGCATTCACAAAAATGCAAGATTTCAAATGTACGATTATGCAGGCACGCATCCCAAAGCCCACGAATATCCATGCAAGTCAACTTTATTAACATGCGGCCTCATCATGCACGTGCTTACAAACACACATCTCAAGCCAATTAAATTTGATGTCATCAATCATGCATGGCGCGACCCAATTTACACTCTTACAAGACTTAGATTCCACTATCTAAACTGTGAGGACTCAAGGCACACTTCCCTAGGTTCGTGCCTAGTCTTAGGTCTCACAAAATGTCCATTTTGCCCTCGCATTTCCCCCATAAATTTTATGACCAGCACACACACACACGCACGACACACGCAGCCTTCGGGGCATAAATCTCATGCTTTAGGTCCCCATTTTCATCCCGAGTCGTCTCGACTCTTAGGCATGCAACCTGACACCCGAGATCAACTCAAGAATTCATAAAATGACTAATATATCCCTGTGGACAGCAAGCAACAAGAACAACCAGCAGTTCATTTTATATTGATGGGCCCTAAAAATACAATCTTTTACCCTAATGTCGACCCTAGAGTGAAACCCCAACACATGCTCCAATCTAAGTCAAGATTAGAGGTCCGCTTACCAAATGCTCTAGCTCGGGCACCCACGAGACTTGAACGATGTCGCGGCGATCCACGGCAACCTAACATATGCACGAGAGAGAGAATGAGAGAGAGCTCATAAATCAAATAGAGAGATAGATGTCCGAGAGACACTCCCTCGAGTTTAGGGTTGACCGGGCCAAAGGTGGCTCTTTTAGTCATGGCGTGGACAAGAGAGGTTGCCAAGACGTCGGGGGTGAGGGTCATGGTTGGCCGGGGCCCAATGGAGGTGGTCGAAGCACGACGGGGCTCTGTTAAAGGCGGTAGAGGGGCTACCGGCGGGAAAAACGGGATTGGAGCATCAGATTTGAGAAGCTGTCCCGGCCAGCTCCGGTGGTCGTTTGGTGCGAGTGAGGTGGCATTGGAACGGGCTTGAAGAGACGAAGAGAATGGCGGTGGTTTCATGGCAATCGGAGTACTACAAAGTAAGTTATGGCCTTCGGAAGACAAGTAGTGCAGGGAGAACCCGAGAGAAAACAGTGAGAGTTTGGGAGAGTTTGAGAGGGAGAGTGTCTTACCAAGAGAGATGAGGGACTTGAGGGCTGTCGAGGGTGCAAGATGTAGTTACGGTGATGGCTAGGTGGCAAGAGGAATCCCCGGCTTGGCTTGATCCGTGAGGGAGGCGGTGAGGCCGAGAGAGAGAGATCCGTGAGGAAGAGAGGGAGCTTGGGGTGGGGTGGTCGGTGGTAGCTTGCCGAGGTGAGGGGCGCCGGTGTGGTGGTCGACGAGGCGGCGAACGGTGGCCGGCGAAGCTCCGGCCGGCGGTTGGGCAGGAGATGAGAGGGAGAGTGAGATGGAGAGAGAGTCTTGAGTGAGATATGAGAGGGTGAGAGAGAGATGGTGGCTATTCTTCCAAGGGACAAGATCCACTTTTTGGGGATGAAGTGATAGGGTAGGCTTAGACTAGGTAGGGGTCTAGTCTAGGGTTAAGTAATCATGGATGTTAATAAGTTGTCATAGTTAGGCTAGGCTAAGTTTAGTCTAGGTTAGGGTTGTGATGGCTTGTCATTAATGAATACATTTAATGTGAGAGATGACTAGAGACTTTTTGACGACGGACAAGACATCGTCTCGGCATTATGCACAGATCAGGCTCGAGTGCGAACGAATTTAGACGGAGAAATACATCGGACTAATTAACTTCCTGCCCCACAAACACCCTACAGACGATCTAGGGAGTTTAACGTAAGCTAGGGGCGAATCGGTTATTTCCAACTTTAGCCTTTCTTCACGGCACTTCAGAGCGATACTGCAAGTACTAAGACATTTCGTAGTGACGTCCAACCTTAATAGGGATATCCATGAAAATTCGGTTGTCCAAGTCCGAGATTCATTTTGTGGCCAAATTCATTGAAAAACACTCTAGTAATTACTCGGGCCAACGGGCGGCTTGTTAGGAGATATGTGTATCGACTGATCAGGTCCACATATTTCAAAATCCTAAGTAGCCTTTCCTTTTCGATTGGCCATCTCGGAGTAGCTAATTCCAAGTGAGATTTAGCTAGAGTATTCCAATGAAATATATTCATTCAGTTTATAAATCCCGAAAAGGGTTGAAAATCCAGAATGTCACCAATCACTAACAAATATTTAACATGTACTTAGCATGCGTTCATTATAAACTATTTTAAGAAGATATAGAGGCTTCACCTTTTAACTATTTCGAGTGGCATGCATTATAAACTACATGTACCTAATGTGATTAACTATAATTTCCCTCTTCCTGATGTTACTCATTATTGGTTCTCTTGCTCATTCTGGTTTTGTTTATGTGATGCTTTTAGGAAACGCGTCACAGGTCACAAATTATTAGTAAATGCAGTGAATA